>JAIPRN010000295.1:0-97481 GCA_025469175.1 Geopemphigus sp. TES_GeoC_2020 | reverse complement strand
ATTCCCACGTTGTTTTACCTCGCTCCCTATACATCAAATCTAATTCACAATAATTCTTAAAAACTATCACGTGAATGGTGCGTGGTGACAGGACAATCCCCTGCCACGAGGCAGCCATTTACATCTTCCGTTACGAAAAATAAAAATAATATAAAATAATCTTTTGGTCACCGATTTAGCGGCCTAGGTCATTTAATATGAGTGCATACTCTTGAACATGAGCTAAAGTGCGGCACAATTTTCGTGTATATAACCCACCGCGTTCGGCTGTTCGGAAACCGCTGCCAAATAATTTGTTAAAAAATGATAGGAAACTAACGTTTTAGAACTTATTGACGCGTGAAATAGCATTACACGCAAAATATTTTATCAAGTAGACAACTGATGAGAGGGAGAGTGTTTAAACTAAAGTACATACAGTATAATATGCGTATTTGAATATAGTCTTTAATATGATCGACATTATTTTAAAAACTATTCGTACTTGATACGAAAATGGATTCGTTCGTCGATTATAGTCATTTTAATACTTTTTTTGATTAAATAATATTTTGAAAATTAAAAATGGTAGGAGGGCATATACCTTTAAGTTCTTAAAATAGGCCTCAAATAACAATATTGTTTTTCGATTCTGATAAAAATCAATAGTTAATAAAAAACAAAAAACCACAATATTAACGATGTTATATTTATAAATAAAGAGTAATTATAATTATTCGTAAGTTCTATTTGACAACCAATTTCGATTTATAGATTAGGTACTTTACGATTAATTGGTTTCGTTAATTAAGTATTTAATTAGTAGTAGTAGTAGTATTTCTTTTCGGAATTTCAACCCCATACTTTACTATTAAGTATATTACTTTTTGTAAATTTCTTATGAATTTATAACAAATACAGTCTACGAATAATAAACACGTAATATGCATAAGAGATTGATTTCTATCGAAAACCTATTTAGAATTTCTCCGGTATTATACACGCTTATTTATTAAATCAATGGACCACAATCGCATATTCACGAAAAACAAGAAAATATAATTGCAGCCCAGTTAAATTGGGAAAATGATATATTAAATTGTTTCTTACTAGGCAATAATTCATACCTATTTATTTCTTTAAACCTTCTCCAAAAGCATAATTAAAACATTGACTCTACACATAGTACGTATCTATTTTTTGTTTTGTGCATTTTAAAGACTACTTTTACACTCTAAAGGTCTAAATTATATATTTAAATTCATTTCTATACGTCAGATACATATAAATACGGACACATATATACACTACTTATGTCTAATTAAATTTTGGCCAATCCCAAATAGATGGGATAAAGGCGAAGATAATGATGATGATGTCTAATTAAATATATTTTGATTGAAGACCGAATAAATAGCTTGTTTAATATAGATTTTATATATGACAACGATTATATACTCAAAATGTATAAAATCAATAGTATTCAATAATTTTAATCAAAATCCATTATATTATTATTATTTACATAGTAGGCATTTATGGTATATGTACATATGTTATATAATAACTGCTTTTACCTTTGTTTGAATATTAATGCTTCGTTTAAAAAACGATAAGGATAATTTAATCCAGATACCATATAATTTACATGCGTGTCATAACGTCAGCCAGTGGTGAACAAAAAAAGTTCAGTATATTATTATAATTATTAACATATTCGAGTAAAAATATGTTTGATGATTGACGGGCAACCGAGAAAAATATTTAATAAATATATATCGGGAATGTAATATTGATACGAAAATATCGATAGACGGTATATGTACGAGAGATATCTATAGATAGTAGGTATATTGGTTTTTTCTGACAAATTTCGTCAGTTATAAGAACTAATTATAGTCATTAGTAAACGTATTTTAATTTTTAATTTTAGTAGCATGAAACACTAAAAATAAGTCGTTTTAGTTTAAAAATATATTCAATTTTAAGAAAACTAGTAGATATATCATGTATCCATTATTCAATAAGTTACAAGAAATTGAAATAATCCGCGTGACATCATTGGGCCGGGTCATCGTAATTAATTACCTATATTACGCGTAGTGTAAAAATTATTCCTTTCATACGGCGTTTAACCTACCTTTGAAAACTATATTTTCAAATTTTCGTTAAAATATTTTTTGTGTTTTTGTGCATTCAACACTATAGTGGAACCAGAATTTCAATGTAACGCTTAGTTTTTTTTTTTTTAAAACTTCTAAAGGCCTTTACGAATAATTTTTGTCATGCTAGCACATTTATAATCGCAATAGTCGCTTATACCGGTTATACGGAAATTCAACAACACGTTAAATTATAAAATACAAATTTTTTTTTTATTTTAATATAAAAAAAAATGTAATTTGCATAAATAATGCACAATAAACATTTAAGCTTTCATAATATACACAAAAACTTAACAGAAAATCAAGCTTGAGAAGAGAACGCCCAATGACGGAACTGCTATTGACTTTAGTAATTTAAAATTACAATTACGATTATTATTTCAAAGAGTTACTATAACAAACGTAAGCGTTTAATTAAATTCTATATTTTTTTATTTTTTATTATTGCCGGAAAGGATCCCTACACGAGAATCTCTTTAGGCGACGAGGAGGGTTATCAGGGATCGTGACGGAGGATAGATTTTTAATAAGAGGTTTCGAATAATTTAATAAACGGTTGCGAAAGAGTTTGTGTATCTAGAGATAGTTATTTGTTTTACAGTAGGAAGGTGAAGGTCTTTATCAATTGTCTCGTTTCATACATAAAAAGAAGCATTAACAATTTCGCAAAGGTGCTTGGATTGTAAAACTTGAATTTTGTTAATGTTAGACTTTTTTACCACAACCCATGATTCAATACCGTACGATCATGTTAATTTAATAAAGATTTTATATATTATAAGTTTGATGTGTAAGTTAGTTTTGGTGTTTTTATGTAGTAGTGACTGAAGTGTCCTAAAACGTTGGTTAACGGTTATTATTTTGGAGTGAATGTAGTGTGATCAGTTAAGTTTACGATCAAGGATAAGACCAAGGTATTTAGCTAGATTATTTATAAAATGTTGTGGAGATTATTAAAACGGTGGGTAAAGGTAATATGATAGTATTTATTTTCGTAATTACAAAGATAACAATTATTCGATCGTTGTTTACTCGTTAAGTGCATTAACATAAAAACAACGTTATACATTTTTTAATAATAACGGTTTAAACGTGAGAAAAAGTTCATCGAAAATTTTTACATAGTGTCATCGTCGACATGACTTTCTTTTACAAAATTTTAACCTAAATGCAACATTTTTTTCTATTGGAAATTTTTCACCGCGTTAGAACACATTTCACATCGGTATAGTCGTAACACAGATTTATTATAATAAAATGTCGTATTCACATAAAATAATCAAACAACGCTTGAAATTGTATAATAAATAAACGGTTAAATACGGCCATTAATGACGACGTATAAAATTGTGTTTAGGGAAATACACAGAATTAAGTAAGATGGTAATGGGACAGTACATCCATGTAAAGTCCATTGTGTTTCATGTGTCAAAAAAAAAAATCGCTGTCGTTACGTTCGGCTTGTGCTAACGAAATCGTAACTTTCAGTATTTTTCATAATTAAAATATACGAAACATTGTACTAGAATTTTGATTCATTTATCCGTTTTTAACGAAAGATATCGTATATTCGTCAATGAATTAAACGTTAAAAATATAACTATTTGGGTAGATGAATCGTTGAGCAAAATTAGGATATTTTACGTGTAAAAGATAGGCAGTCATTTCGCGTCCGGTCCAATGACGTCATGCAGTTATTCTAAACTGTCTTAATGAGTATTTCCAAAAATAATAATTTTTTTCAGCGGATCTTTGGCCAAATCATTTTTTATGGTTCTGACTATAATAATTTAAAGAGAAAAATTATTCGCGCTGTGTGCTTTATAAAATAGGTTTGAGATGTTGGTGTCTGGATATTATATTACTTTTTAAATTAATCAATAAATTCCTTAAGATCGATAACAATATACGTAATTAGGATATTGTTATTTATTAGTATTTTAGCTTTTGAGTTATTTCACGTGGACATTGTTGGGCGTTTTGTGATAAATCTGCAGGTCATGTTATTTCATCGGTGTTTAGGTGTGGCACGTTTGTGCCTTTGTAAGTTGCGTGTCATTGCTTTTACTGTGTTTATACACCGAAATTAAAAACTATCATAAATGGGTGTGGTACTTGTGTTCTTTGGGTACAAATTCTATAACTTTTTAGTATACTGATGGACTACATACAGTGATAATGTCTAAGAAAAGTGAATTTAAGAATTGTCTGTCGTTTAATATCGTAAGCCACATTAAAAATCGTATTTATATAATTATAAAAATACCATTTTAACTATATATTATTCATTACATTAACCTTACCAATGTGACGAATTTAAAAAATACGGGTCTTTAAAATTTTTTCATTATAATAATATAATGACATTTATAAAATTATAAGTATGTATTAATATTAGTAAATTAATAAAAACTTCTGGTCATAAATAATCAACGAACGCCATATAAAAGACATATTATATTTGTAATATTCGTATTAAGTAATGTATTTTAAATTAATAAATTTTAAAAATTAAAAAAAATAATAAGCTTAAAAAGTAATATTTCTATTTTGGGGATTTGAATTTTTTGAAAACATTTTAAATGAAAACTTATGATTTTAAACGCGCAAATAATGAATAATATAGGTAAAATATGATATGTAATTATTATGTATTCTGAACTATCATATAAGTACAAAAATAAAATTAAGTTTAAATATTAATATTCATATTTCACGTGAGAAACCAGATATTAATTTTATTTATAAATTGCATAAGAGGATATAAAAAACTTAATTATTGTGGAAAAATTGTTATTTAATATTTAATATTTATATTATTTCTATTTCTCAACTTGTAGAATTTTTAATAAACTAACAAGTAGGTATTTTAAATGTATGTGTTTATTCTTATAATTTTGGTAAATATAGCCAATTTTTATAATTTAAAATATATCAACGATATTTTTTAATTTATTCATTAAAACTATTAATGAATCTATTAGGAAAATAATCTATAAATTGTAGAATGATGGCAAAAATATAGATTTAAAACAATTGCTTCACAAATTGATTGATAGGAAAATAAATGATTTATATGAACCAATAATGGATTTAATATAATTTAAAACTACTTTTTATTATAACAATGTCTAAAAAAAAAATTACATAACAAAAATTATTTTTAACAAAGAAAATAGATTTGCATTGTTACTGGTATATATGGGTCTAAGTTAAATAAAAAAATAATAACTTCTTCGAAATTTACAAATAATATAAATAAAGTTTATAAATCATAAATAACATGTAAAATAAAGTAAACATTTGACTGGAATTTTTGTTTTATTCAATTCGTGATAATTTATTATTAACAATACACTAACAAAAATAGTACAGTAATTACAAAAAAATAGCAATTATCTGATTTTGACTGTTGTCGATTTATTACAATAGAAAATGAAAAACAATAGTAATAATACAGTATTTAAAATATAGCGATACTATTATAGTAATAACATAAAATATGTATATTAATTGCATTAGCCAACATCCATATATGACAACATAACCACAACTACTTCAGCTTCTCTAGACTTGATACAAGTTGATGATGAATGGTTAGAGATTCAGTTGTACAATGGTTATCGTGTATGGCACATAATATTTTTCATCATGACTGTTTTCTTCACGTGTGGTACTTTTTCAAATTTCATATATAAAATACAAATTATTTACGATAATATTTTAACATTTGATAGTTGTGTTCATGTGCTGTTGTGTACGATTTCGAATTCCCAGGACTAAACAAGAAATAGAAGCTGATTTTGTACGCCGTAAAATTGTGACGAAATTTTGTAAACAATTACGGCAATTGAGTGATACCGAAATGGACAACATGGACCTATTAAAAGGTATTAATTATAATTAATGTTTATTATAATCAGTGTTGATTTCAAAGCCCAAATGTATAGCGCTAAAGAGACTTCAAGCAGAGCTTGAAACTACTAATATTGAAACAGTGGAAGAATCAGATGAAATACTATCTTCCACTAAAACGACTACACCAAGTTTGAAAAAATCTCCGAAATCATCAGATTTTGGTATAAACGTTATTAGTATTATTATTTACGGAATTTTTATTTAACTTATTTTTAGATTCTTCTGTTGAAAAGCTAAATGAAGAACCAGAAAATGTATTAAGTGGTCGTTTGGCAACATTGGTAAATGTTTTGAATGTCATGAAACCACGTCGCAAACAAATAACTGATGAAACAACACCAAACTTAATTACAGTTTAAAATATGTTAATATATACTACCATGTTAAATAGTTAATTTTATGGTTTTAATTGAATAACATATTAAAGTAAAGAAACATAATAAATTGCATTATTATAAATAAAAGATGGATAACGACAGAGCATAAATACGAGTGTGTTAAATATAAAATAATTTTTCTTTGTTATCAACTTAAACATAAAATTTATTATATATAGAAATGAATAATTTATTCTATTAATAAATAAATGTAAAGTGTCAATAACATTTTTAAGAATGTTAATAAATTACTATTTTAATTATTGTATAATTTTATTAATTTTAAGTTAATATAATAAAATTATGATTCTAAATTATAACTAATTTGTGAACTATTTAGTAAAGTTTATACATCTAATAAAATACATATATAAATGTATCACTGACATACTTAATTGACAATCACAAATGAAATGTGATTTTTTTAAATTTTAATGTTGAGACCATTTTATGGACTTTATGTCAATACCTTCTTGATGCATTTCCCACAATGGACTAAAATTGAATTAAAAAAAATAAACATATTTAATTTTAAACAATTTGTTTTACTTGTTTAGAAAACTAACCTCATTTCTCGTAGTCTTTGTACATGTTTTATACATTTTTCAGCAGTGTATTCAACTTCATCTTCAGTTGTAAAACGTCCAAAACCAAATCTATAGTTATATATATATATCGTGTTATAAATAAAAATAATTTTCATCGTTCAATATATATATAAATGATATACCTAATAGAAGAATGTGCCAAATCTTCATCTGCTCCAATAGCGCGTAACACATATGAGGGCTCTAAGGAAGCTGATGTACAAGCACTGCCACTAGATAATGCAATGTCTTTAAGAGCCATTAAAAGTGACTCTCCCTCAACAAATGCAAATGATAAATTTAAACAACCTGGGTAAGTATGAATAGCGTCACCATTACGAACCACTTCTGGGAGACTTTTATTAATTCTTTTAAGAAGTAAATTTGAAAGTTTTGTCATCCACGCATGATCATACTAAAAAAAAAAACAAATTTAATATTAAAACTGTCAATATAATGTGTAATTCAGCAAGAACTATAGAAATTAATATGCATTATGTATGTTATAGAAAAACAAAATTTGATGATGGGACAAATTGTTTGAATTTCAAATCAAATTTAACTTAATGTGAAAAAAACAAAATAAACTAGTTTCAACGGTTTAATTAAAAATGTATAAATGAAATTTTTTTTTAATTACATTTTGTGAGTTTAGAATTATTGATTGGTTATAATTAAGTTATCACATTATATGACTCTTATTACTTTTTAAAAATACGTTATTTTAGTGTTAGAACTTTTAAAATAATATTTTAATTGTCTATATAATATACATACATACATACATACATATATATATATATACATAGTTTTCTTTTATATTTTCATGTATATACTATGTAGTATCCAATATACACAATATAATTTATATTAACTATAATTATTATCTACTTAAGTTAAAATAAGATTTAGACATTTCTTTACTGATCCAAATTATTTAGATATTATTGTACTTTAAAATTATTTTTTATTTTAATTTGTACTTTTAAGGAAAATGGTAGATTTGAGTTTGAATAATTATGAGTTCAGTTCAGATAATATATAGTAGGAAAAATTAAGATTAACTAAAAATTAGAGTTGAATTCATTCCCAAATAAAATGATATTAAGAAATATTTTACTAACTGCCATTTCATTTTTGGCTATTCTGCATGCTTCACCAAAACCTACAACTAATGGTGCTGGAACAGTTCCACTCCTTAAACCTCGTTCTTGGCCACCTCCACTTTGAATAGGTTCTAAACGAACTCTTGGTTTACGTCGAACAAACAACGCACCAATACCTTAGTATGAAAATAAAGATAAATAAAATAAACGAAACAAGTAAATTTGTTTTATCTCTCACCTTTTGGTCCATATAATTTATGTCCACTTATTGACATTAAATCAATATTTTGATCATTTACATTAATAATAATTTTTCCAATCGCTTGTGCTGCATCTGTGTGGAAAAATACCTTTTTCGCTTTACATAGTTCACCTATAACAATAATTAAATTAAAATACCGTTTAATTTTGTAAATTGTTAGTTACAAAATTACCAATTTCTTTGATCGGTTGTTTTACTCCAATTTCATTGTTTACAGCCATAATGGATACTAGTGCAGTATCAGTACGTATCGCAGATTTTAATTCTTCAAGAGAAATTATACCCGTAGAACAAACTGGTAAATATGTAATTTCAAAACCTTCTCCTTCTAGGGCACGACAAGAATCTAAAACGCATTTATGTTCCTATTTCACAAAAATATAATGTAAATACATTTACTGAATGGTAAAAAAAATTAAAATTTTTAAATATATACCGTTTGTGTAGTGATAATATGACGTTTTTTAGATCCATAAAAACGAGCGATTCCTTTAATAGCTAAGTTATTAGATTCTGTTGCTCCAGATGTAAATATTATTTCTTTGGGATTAGCACCTATCAAATCTGATATATGCTAGGAACATTCTTAAATTTGATACAAGAAATCAATGAATTATAATTTTTCTAAATACCTGTCTAGCTGTTTCAACAGCTTCTTCACTTTCCCAACCATACATATGAGTACGAGAATGTGGATTTCCATAACTGTGTGTCAAGTATGGCATCATAGCATCCAAAACTCTAGGATCCTGAAATTATATATTCATTTTAATATAAATCTTGTCAAAAAAAATATTATAATACTTATAATACTCACTAAAGGGGTTGTTGATTGTGTATCTAAATATAAAGGTTTTCCTTTTAAAAATCCCATTCTGGAGGCAACATTAATTTCTAAAAAAAAAAAAATCATAATAAATAGACAAACAGAAGTTAACATTTTGTCGTTTAGTTAGTTTTTAATATTAAACCAGGTCTAACCAAGTGAATTTGTTGCTTTAGTCAAAAAATTACTCTTTGCAAGATTTTAAGTTCCAATTCACGAAATGACATACTGATTTATTACAAATCGTTTTAATTTCTATATTGTGTGAAACATTTAATAATCACAGATCAAATAGTCAAATTAGGTTTGACATTAGACATCACCTTGTATATATATAATATTGTGTTACACCTGCACAGCATTTATCATCACAGTTAAATACTCTACTTTGGAGCAATTGTTAAATCATGTAATTAGTTGTATCGTTATTCGTATATATACATGCATAATTTTTTGTTTTATCTCGTGGAAATTATTCATCACATCTCACGCTTACCTTTCTCGGTGGTTTTTTGCGAAAAATACCTCACAATTCTTGACAAATTATGTATGTTAATATTTCTACAAGCCATTCTATGACGGTGCACTGGTCTAGATCTAATGGAAAATGTTCGTAAGAGCGAGTGTGAACAACGATGATTAACGGATGTCCGAGATAGGTTTAGGGATATTTAAAAATTTTCACTTTCACGGTATAATGTTATCACACCGACTGTTTATCAGTCATACGAAATAGAATGATATCAATTGACTCGTAGTAGCCGATCAATGATAGTTGAGTTAGCTCGTGGTTGTGATTGATATTGTCAATGAAATTGATTGATATTGTCATTCTTTGTCGAAATGGTCATTTTTGAGTTCTGCCATAAATGTTTTATCCAACAAATAATATCGCGTTTTTATTGTATTTGGAATCCAAGTCCTAAACGTCTTAGATTTACATTTACAATTTCTAATTTTTTAAACCATTATTTGATCTTCAATCTTTATTTAATATGGAAATAAGTAGTTTGACAACACACATAGGAATAATCGTTTTGATTTCCAACAATATTTTAATTGTGTAAAGTTGTCAATTGACCTAATCAGCAGACAATATTTTTATTTCCAGATTATATTGTTAATAAAATACGGTTAATCTTTACTTCCGATAATGTGCATAAATATTTACTGTTAAGATGGAAAATATGTAATAAAGAAATGTAAACGAGTGTTACCTATATCTTTTTAAGCTAGAAGTTTGTTCATATTTGTGTATTGAGTATGTTGGTATTAATATACTTGAAAGTTTATTGTCCTAGCATCCATAATTTGTAAATCAAAATTTAGATTTCGGAAGCAATTGCATTTATATGCAATTTTCATCGTAATTTCAATTTGAAAATTTACTTTTTAATTTTCAAATATCCAAGAATCATGGTAATAATTTTCTAGATAAAATTAATAAAGATATAATGCTAACATTTAATAAATATAAGTCCAATGCACTAAAAAGTAGGGCTTAATCAAATAAATGTTTTCAGCTCATACTTTCTAATCAAACATATTTTTTAAGTATGTTGAATAAAAATTGACAGTATTTTAATTATCAATTTAATATTTTTCAAAATAATAAAAAATGTGCAAAATTTATTGAAGTACACAAAAGTATAGAAAACAATTAGAATTTAAAAAATTACATATTAAATGAGCAAAAATGTTTGAATACTTTTAGATTATAAATAAATTGTGCTTAAAATCTATTCAATGATAGTAGTATTAATTCTTTGTTTGTTCGGTTCCATTATTAAGTGTTCTCTGGCAGCTGCCTTTTCTAACATAGTTTTTGTTTTACTCAATAAATAACATTTTTTTTCTAATTGATTTTTCAAGTTCTCATTTTCTGTCAAAATACTTTCATATTGTGAATGATAGTCATGCAATTGTTGTTCCAATTGAGAGCATTTTTCACAAGCATCTAAGTAATAACTTTGTGTAGTCTGAAGTTCACTTTGTAATTTTTCTACATAACTCTACAAAAATTTAATTAAAAATTAATATTTAATTATAGTTGTTTATTTTATATAAGTTAATATATGCTATACCTAATTTTTAATAGTGTTCCATTTCAAGGAATATTGAAAAAATTTACAAAAATTGAAAATAATACTTTCATATATAAATTAGAAATTAATTACAATTGATACAGTTTTGGATAAAATAAAAATTCATAATAGTGCATATATTTTTTTTAAAATTTTAATTGGGTTATATTAACGTTTAAAAGGAGTCCCAGTGTCATACTTATCGAGGGTATAGGAGGTTCATTGTATTTCCAAAAAATACCCATGTTAATATATATAGATTCATAATTCTTTTTAAATAAGAAATAGTCAATAAAGTACTAACCTTGTCATCAGTGTTAGTTACTACTCGTTCAAGCGATAAATTTTTATTTTCCTCCTTCAATTTATCAACAGTTGTTCTTAATATTATTACTAAACGTTCCAATTTCGCTGTACGTTTCTTATCCATACTAGGACTATCTGAATCTGAGCTTAAATTAGTTACGCCACTTCTAAAATTAACGTATAATTTGAATGTAATTATTTTGATAAAATTTAGTATAAAAAGCGTACAAATTATCTGTAGATTGTAAACGATCAACAATATTTTTTAGTCTAGTGTTTTCTTCTTCAAGTGCAGATTTGGTTTTTAGTAATCTGCTTTTACTGTCCTTTAACGATTCGATTTCTTTAATTAAAGCGTTATTTCCACCCTAAATAGAATGTAAGTGGTTAGTTCAGATTCTTTAATTTTTTTATAACTACGATATACTTTTTGTAATAGTTCCAATGTTGATATTTTACGACGAAGTTCAACAACAACTTCAGCTAATGATGAACCACCAGACATCATTTCTTTAGCTGTACGTAAAGTATATAATTCATTTGTTAATCTTTCTTTTTCTATAGTCAATTCTTCAACTAGACTATTTGCCAGTACGCTTGATTGTACCGCAGCTATAATAAATTGTGTTATAATTTATATATTTATATATTATAAAAATATTTATGTTATTTACCATTAGCTGATTTAAGTTTGACCTCTAAACCATTTCGATCTTTTTCCATTCGTATTAAATTATCTCTTAATCTTTGGTTGTTCAGACGGTAAGAATCACATTCTCTACTAATTTCTAATAATTGATTTTGTAACTTTTCATTTGTTACTTGGCGTCGTTTGTTTATTTCCCACTTACTAACGTGTTCATCTGACTAAAACAAAATTGAAAATGAAATGTATAATACACAATTATATTTTATATATAGCATAAATATTTCAACCTTTAATTTTCGTAACAGCTTATTTTGTTCATCTTTTTTTTTATACTCATCAAGTTGTATTTCTAGTGTTTTAATTTTTTTTGTTAATCCTTCTTCTTTAACAGCCGACATAGTTTCATCCCTCTTTCCTCCAACGTTGGGTCTAAAATTGTAGATATTTTATTTTTTAATTGTTTCACATAAAATGTATTGTAAAAATATGTTATTTAGATACAAATAGGTTAGAATTTTTATAATCAATCTAAATATAAAAGTAATCTAAGATTTTTTTGTTAGGATACTAAGCTATAATAGTTATTTATGAAATTTTGAATTTCTTAATTTTATAATGTGTGTAAAATGATATTGTTCATTAAATAAGCACCTCAAAATCTCTATATTGAGAGATATTTAAGTTAAATTTTGGAATTTTTAAAGATTAAACAAAATAAATTTTTATGATATGGTCAAAACTCATATTTTTAATATCTAATTTCTTAAAAATGTCTTAAAAATATAGATTAAAATTCAATAAAAACCTATTCCTAAATTATTTGCATTTTTAAAGATACCTCTAGTATAAATTATACCTATAAATCATTTGCTGTCTTAATTTTTGTATTTCAATTTTATCTTCTTTTTCACGCCTTTCGTATTCATTTAATTTCTTTTTCATTTTATCCACTTCTACTCTTAATCGGTCTCTTTGAGCCGGTAGTGTATCTCTTCTATTTTGAAATCCTATAATTATTTCATTGAGTTTATTAATTTCAGCATCTTTTTGATTTGATTCATCCTCAGATTTCATTTGTTCCATTTCTTTAAGTCTTCTTTCAGCTACACCACTCCAATGTTCTTTTTCAGAATTTGCTTGATTGAGTTCATCTTCAGTTTGCTTAAGTTTATCTTCCAAGTCAATTATTTGTAACATATATTGATTTACAATTGATTTGATGTTACTCGAATTAATCGGAGATAAAGTTTCTCTTTGAGGTCTAAATAAATTAAAAGTTTGAGTATAATACATACAATGACTATCAACTATCAACTAGTAATTATTTTGGAAAATTAATTTTATTTTTAATATTTATATTATTTATAGGTAAAAAATAAAAGTACAAGGTTTTTTAAACTTATTACTTAAAATAAAACTAATTAAATATAATCCACTAGTTTATAGTTAATAATCTTGTAAATAGTGTATTTTATTTTTACTTTTCTTTAGTATCCAAATTGTGCGTTTCAATTTTTTTTTGTAATTCTATTATTTCCTTGGTATGATCATCTCGACATTCTTTTATTAACTCTTGAAGTCGATGAATAGTTTCTTCTTTTTGATTAATAATTGTTTCTAAACTTTCTATTGTAGCCAATAGAGCTGGGTTTTGAGTATTAGTTTCAGGCATGTTATTTGCTGCTAACTCAATAGCCAATTTCCTAATATAGTCATCTTTTTCTAATATTTCTTTTTCTAGGCGAACTTTAATATCTTCTAATTCTTTTAAGGTCGTTTGTAATTTTTTTATTACCGAATTACTATTCTCTTTTTCGATAAGAATATTGTTATTAGCCTATAATGTAATATTAAACATGAAAATTATTAATATTATATTATTAAAAATTATTTTGCTTACTATTTTTAATTGTCTATTAAGATTTTCTAATTTTTCTTCTAGAGTTCTAAAATTACTTTCTGATTGTACACTAATTTGTTTATCTAATTTTTTAGGTTGTGATTTTGCGTCATTATAAAAATCTCGAATGCCCCGTGACAAATAGTTATGCATACAATCAGAATCCATTCGTACAATTTCTTTTTCAAGACTTTCGATGAAACAATTTTGTTTTTCAATACGTTCCATAAAAAGTTGATTTTTTTTTTGTAAATCGTCGCAAGTTAATTGATTTTTAAGTTCCTGGAATAATTGGCAAATTATTTATTATTATAATAAATTAACTTATAAAGTTTTATAATTTAACTGTAAAATTACGCGATATAATTTTAGTTACCTTTAATTGCAGTTGTGTGTATTTAGAACGGTAATCTTCAGAAGTCTTTGTTGGAATAAATATTATTTCATCTATATTGCTTGTTTCATTTTCAAAAATCCACTTTCTATAAGTTATTGTTAGTGTTTCTTCAAGTTTTTGTTTATGTTGAACCCAAATTTCTTCGGACACTAAAGGTATAGCTCCATGATAACGTTTTTGTAGCTCAAAAATTATCCTTTCTAATTGCCTGCAAAAATGCAATCTTATTTTTGTTATGTTTGTGAGGAGGGTAGAATAAAAATACGGACGTTTGCTTAGATGCTAATCAATTGATTTATATTTAATAACGCTCAATGTCGAGCGCACCAATATATAGAGAGTAATATACGGAGATATATTAAACAAACCGTATATGTATAAAATACATATCATTTTTTATTTATTTCAAGCTTATTTGTTGTTTTAACGTACATTATTTGTGTTCTATAACGTTCTGTTATTGAATCGTGTTGTTCTAAAATTCTATCATTTTTACATTCTAATCCAGCAATAATGGTCTGTTGATCTTGTATTACGGTTTTAAGTCGTGTTTCTTCAACAACAGCTGTCATATGATTGACTTCATAATTTGCAATTTCACGCATTAATTTATCTACGCATAAATTAATATAGTTAAACTTATAATTTTTCTTACAATAAATTTAATATAAGTTTTTTAAAACTATGTCTTACCAATTGTTGCTTTTTCGTCACTTAAAGCTTGTAACTCAATAACACGTCTTTGCATTACATCGTGCTGATGGTCTAGTCGTTTGTGATGCTGTTCAAGGTCGCGTACTTGATTCTGAGCTATTTCTAACACCCTTAATAATCTTGTTCTTTCTTCAATAGCTTCTTCCTATTATCATAAAGTAATATATTAGTTATATTTTGTTAAATATAACTCGTATATTATTACGTCAAATATAATTATAATTTTTCTAAATAATATCCTAAAACAAACGATTATTACAATTTTTCTAAAATAACGTTATTAATAATAAAAAAATAGTTACTTTTGATAAAATATTTATTTATATAACTTACTAAACTATTTTGTACATCTTTTAATTTATTTGTTATTTTAGTGTATTCTGATTCATCTAGCATATTAACCGTAGTTTCACGTAATCTTACTTCTTCAGTTTGACATTGTAAATTTGCTTCAAGCATATCACAAAGATTTTGTTCAAGACTTTTACATCTAGTTTCCATTTCTTCAATTTGATCTTAAAATTAAATTAAATTTATATTAAAAATATATTCAAACAAATAATTAGTGTTAATTACCTTTAAAGAGGGAGTACATCTTTTCAGAATGTTCTGCTCTTTGTTTACAAATAATATTTTCTGTTTTTATTGAAGTCAAATCATCATCAGTTTCATAAAAATTAGCAACTTTAACCACGAAATTTAGTCGTTGATCTTTTAGAATAGTTATTTCTGTCATTAATCTTTCTATCGATAGTTTTAGTGTATCTTCCTATAATAATATACATTACTTGTATATAATTAACTAATTATAGTTAATTAGGATTATTGTTAGTATTTTATTAATTAAAAATAAATATTATTAGTAATAAATTGACCACCTGAAATTATTTAATATATCGTAATATTTAAAATTTTTTAGTATACCATATAAGTAATTTATAAATTGAATATTATTAAATACCTTAAACAATACTAAATGTAATATTTGTCTATGTTTAATGGTTAGAACTTCAAAATCATGTTTTAGTACTTTATATTCATTAATATCCACCATATTTTTCATGTGATCTTTTAATTTTTTTAATTCATTCTTTTGTTGTTCCTGTGGATAATACAAACAACAAAATTAATTATTATGTTTATAATCTAAGAATAAAATAAATATAAATAAAAAATTAAAATATTAATTACAAGTTTAAATGTAAATTTATAGAAAAAATAAATATTTTTTTAAAATTTACTTGGATTTTTAAAAAGTTTTCCACTACATTACTATTAGCAGTCTTAATTGCCCAAATATCTTCAATAGCCTTTTGTTTTTCTTTCTTTAAAATATGTTCTGTTTCAAGACAACATTGGTACATTCGTTTAGTTACTTGTAATTCTTCAGTCAAACCTGTAACTCTAATTGTATACAATTAATTATAATAAATATTGGCAGTTCACTTATAAATAATAAAAATTGTAAATAAATATTTTACTTTATAATATTATAAGACAGCTGACGTTTAATCTGATCTGGATCTTCAATCATTATTTTCCACGATTTTTCCAATTCAATATATCGTTCATTTAATTCATTCTCTTTATCTCGACTTGTTTTCAATTCAAGTTCCAATTTGTCTATTAACGATTTCATTTTCTCTTTTTCATTATCATATTCGTCATTTAATAATTTCATTTCATTTCGTAATTGTTCGAATTTATTTTGAAATAATTTTACTTCTTCTTCTAGCTGAGAAGATTTTTCTTGTTCATTCTGTAACTACACCATAATATTATTGATGATAAAATGAATAACATATGTCTTACTTCATTATGATTATTTGAAAGTTCATCTTCTTTTACTTCTTCAGTTTCGTTATAATTCTTAGGTTTTATTTCTTCTTTTTGTATATCGACAAGTTCTTGTTTGGTTTTAGTTAGTGCGTCACTGTAATTTTATAACCACTCATTAATTCCTATTTTCCTTATAATTTAATTTATTTAAATTACTGTAACGAATGAAGTTGGTGTCTTAAATTTGAATTTACACCCTCTAAATTATTTATTCGAGCTAATAATCGCATGCCAGGTTGATACCATCCAGCTACATGTCTGGCATCCATAGCTTCTAAAAGTCTTTCTAAACTTTGGCATTCAATTCGTACAACACTTAACCCTAATTTTTAAGAATGTATTTAATTTTACTAATTTATATATATATATTTAAGTATTCATATTTAAATACGATACATAGCTTTGTATAAGTTATAACTATACAATTATTATAATAAATGAAAAAATAAATGTTGGTTAATTTAAAATATTTTTACAATGAATAACACATTTCAACATTCCGTATAGCTGTTACATAGTTTAGTTCGATATATTAATATACTACAAATATTGTAATATAATATATTTATTATACCATCTTGATTGTGTATACTATCGAGTATTTCATGCATTCCTTTCCTAAGGGATTCATTTTCTTCAATTAATTCTTTCACATTATCTTCAAGTTCTGATCCAGTATCTATCTCTTGCTTAGAAATGTCAGATTGCCTTTTATCACCTTCCTCTTCCAAATGAATATATTTCACAGAGTCTGTGGATTTACTTAAACTACGATTCTAAAACATAAAATTTTTAATTCAATATTGATTATATTTTTTAATTTTTATTAAAAATAAATTGTATACTTTTAATTTGAAATTGATTATAACTTCTTTACATTCATCAAGTTCTTTCTGTAATGTAGTTATTTTTGTTTGTGCTTCTTTATGTCTAGCCATCATACCTTTTGGTCGCACAACATCATCTACAGATAATCCTAATTTTTCTTTCATAGCCAAGTTGTCCTGCTCTAAGAGATCAGCTTCCTGGTGAAGTTGATTACTTGAATCAATAAGTTGTTCTATTTGATTGTCTCGTATATTTAATTCTTGTTTTAGTTTCTTTATTTCTTCTATTGCTTCTTCCAAACCATATTCACCCGATTCAAATTCACGTACGCGAATTATTAATTTGCTTATCTATAGAAAATAAGTATTTTATTTACTTTACAGCATTAACATGAATATAAAATTATAAATTATATAAAACTATACATAATGACTACATTTTGATATTTTTTATTATGTTTGCTATGAATATAATTTTGTAAGTTAATGTACCCTTATGAAATATTTACTAATTAATAGATTAGAATAATATATAAATATATATTATTATATATAAAATTATGTTTTAATTATTTTTAATTAATATAGAATAAAATTTAAAAAATTGTCTAACAATAATAATAATATTTTCTGAGTAAATTATTATTAAATATTACTTGTTCTGCTTTTTCAGTAGCATCATCTTCTGCTCTTTGACCTTTGTCTAAAATTAACTCTAACTGTTCTTGAGTTTCTGATAATTTGTTTCGTAATTCTTTTAATTCAGGAGCTTCATTATTTTTAGTAAGTCTGGAAATAATTAAATTAAATTAGTTATAATATTTCGTTTCTATATAATATTTCATTACAGTTCGTTATATAATTTTTTTTGTCGTTCAAGTGCAGCTGCACTTCGATTTAAATCATTAGTTGCTTGATGGATTTGTTTTTGAAATTCCATTATTTGATCTTCTTGTCTAGCTACAGTCTGTAATATTATATATATATACATTAAATAACGGCTATATTATAAGTAATTTATGTATATATACATAAATACTATGTTCATACTTCTTGAAGTTTTGCTAAATATACATTTTGATTTTCAATTGTATCTGTTGAACCTATTTGTGATTTATAATTTATGATTTCTTCGTCTTTTTTGGATAATAATTCCTGAAATGTTTTAATTTTTTCATACTGAAATAATAATTTTATATTAAATTAGTGAATATGACGTGTACCGTTAATTGTTTTATTCTGGACTCAAGTTCTTCACCCAATTCATCAATTTGTTCTTCGCATTTTTCTTTTTCGGTCACTAATTCAGAAATTTGACTACGAAGACCTTTATCGTTTAATTCTAACATTTTAATTCTATCTATAAAATTATAGTTTAAAAGGTTTTGTAACTCTAAGCAGTACAAATGTTGGTACCTATTTTTTACTATAGTAAGAAAAGTCTACCTGTGTATTCGTCCTGTAAACATTTAATATTTCCAAACTCAGCACTTAATGTGTTAAGGTGTACTGTAGCATTTTGAAGTTCGTCTCTTGTGTTTGATAACATTTGTTTTAACATTTTATTTTCCTTTTCTGATATCTAAAATTATAAACTCGCATTAAATTAAAACAAATAATTATAATTTTATACTTACCTCAATATCGTTAAGCAATTGTGTAATATGCTGATTTTTTTGTCTAACGGATTCCGTTAAATCTCTAAACCTTTCAGCCATGGTTAAATTATCTTCAATCGGTTGATCATATACTTGACGCTCATTAATGTCATCTTGCAATGCATCAAGTTCTCGTCGAAGCAAATCTTTTTCATTCTCGGCTTTTGATAATTGTGCAGACACCTACTTTGTTATAACAATAAAATTTATAAAAACTTAAATAAAATAATTAATTTACGACCTTATCGAGTTCTTTGACTTTGAAATCGACTTCTTGCTTTTGTTGTTGAATGTCCGATAATAAACGTTCATTTTCCAGTTCCAGTCTAGTCAACTCTTTTCGAATTAATTCTGTTTCTATATAGTTATTAATTATTAAATTATTTATCGTAAAATCTAATACGATAGATTACTCATGTATTTTTTTTTTGTTATACGTATATTATTATTATTTATTTATTAACAAATTATAAATATTATATTATGTCTAATATAATTTCCAATTTTTCAATAGTTACTTAATTTTCTTCTTAGAAAAAGAAGATAATAAAATGTTTAACTCGATTGATCGTATGTAAATTGTATTAAATAAATAATTATAAAGAGTATAACAATAAACAGCTACCAAAAAATATAAGTTGAATAAAACGCCACAAAGTCAATAGGGCAGTGTGATAAATCAAAATGCTGAAGACCAAGTATTTATATATTCATTCAAAGTTAATACTTACGTTCATTTTGAGACAAATCATCTATATTAATAGGTTTTGACTCTTCTTCTTTTTTTAATCTTCTCGCTTCTTCTTCACCTTGTTTTGTAGCCAAATTTTCAATTTCTGTCATCAATGAATCGACCTTTAAAATGTCAAGTTATATATGAACAAAACTAACCTACCAAACCGTAACTGTTTAAATTTGTTTCCTCACTTGTTCGCCCTTATAAATCAATATTCGCCGAAAAACTTTAAACATGTGTTCGCATTGTTCACGGTTCAATTCAAAATCCATCTGATCACTTTCGGTTACAATTATTTCCTCATACCAATAATCTAGATCTTGTTCGTTTAAGTCATCTACCAAAACAGCCAACATTTTGCTCAATTCGAATTGCACCATCGTGCAATAAATAACTATTGTTTTACAATCTATTGATACAATTACTGTTCACTAATAATAAAAATAATATTCGGCATTATATCCACCCGTTTATACGCGAAATTGAGAACATTTATATGGCCCAAAAATAAATATTATATGGTTCGCTGTAAAATGGAAAAATAATTTATTGTGATGATAGACGAGTTGCCGTGGCAACTTCACTACACATAGATATAATAATCGCGGAGTATGCTCTGTTCGGAAACAATGCACACCACTTGGCTATAGCGAGTTGGTACGGTAAGCAAACAATAACAATAAACAAATGACAACAATATACAACCAGCGACATATGTAATACTTTCCCTTAGGGATTGGAAAGTTAGGTAAAATATTCATCGTCGAAAATTAAACGACTTAATTAAGTAAAAATAACTTAGAAAACAATACATAATTTCTTTATACATATATATATTCTAAAACGTAGTCGAACATATTTTAAGTACGTGAAAATACATTTTTGAGTTGTTTAAATTGTTTTATCTTTTATGATCTAATATTAACGTCATTGGGTCATTAAAATGTCATATGTATCTTTATTAAATATCGAATTATTATAATAATTATGTAACGTGATTAAACAATATTCGAAATACTAGAAGATTTACGCATCGATAATCAGTGGTTAATACTTAATGGTTGGTACCTATTACAATATTTAATTTTTTTTATCTAAAACTTTACAGTTTTTGGAACTGTATAGTTTACGCAACTATACGAATTTTATAGATATTAACGTCAAGTACTGAATTTCAAAATAAAAACAAACAATTTAACGTTAAATGTAAATACTCCGATAATAATTATTTTTATAATTAATAAGATATAAAACGAAACATTTTTTTCTATAAATTTGTAGAAAAATACTATCGAGTAATAACAATCATATTTTGAAATGTTATTTTATACGAAATTATTCGCGTTGTGTAATTAGGTATACCATCGTATTTACAATTTACTCATTTACCATAAACACGAAATGCAATTAATTTTACTGTAAATAGGATCCTAGAGGACAAGCCGTGAGTTAGATGAATAAAAGCGAATGTTTAATTTATAGTTTCTTTTAATTAACAATTTATTTAACAAAGTATCAACAAATTTCTACGAAGGCGGTGACATTAGCATATCATTTTCATGCAAATCTCTTGTTTTGAACCGAAGCAAATCATTGTCAATATCGATTGGTTGTAGATCTTTGTCAAACGTGCCCGTTGTTTGAAACGAATTATAAGAACATAAGCTATTCCAATCTGGCTGAGGGAGTAGGTTAGAAGAATTTCCAAATATCGTGTTCTCTGAAAAAAAGAATATGTACGTTTATTACGTCGGAACAACAAAAAATACTTACGCAAATTCTCGTAAATATTAAGATTATAAAATCAACCACAAATTTTAGACATATTACGACGAACTTAACCTTCCTCCGCTGGTATCGTTCGATCATATTCGGCCAGATATATTTCAATTTTTATTAACAAGGTTATTCGAATAAAGTAATCTGGATCTTCACGTATTCTCTCTTCTACACTAAACCTATTATTGTATTATCAAATCGTTAATATCCAGTGGGGTCGGTCGTGATCAACCCGACGTACTGTTGTTAACACCTACGTTTTTCGACGATATGTAATTTTAAATTTTTACCCGGTTTTTTTAATTAACTTTCATTATGACCGATGAAATTGAACATTAGCTTAAATAAGATGTTGTCGAGGAATCAAGTGACTCATAGGAATCGTTTTTTATTTTTTCAGATACGTTTTTATACGGAACAAATAAAGGAAATTTTCAGTCGGAAATAAATTTTAGTTGTTTGTCAACGTTATGCTATTTACACGAATAATTTTCATTACGTGAATATGCGTAAGTACATTGTTTTTCGGGGGAAAAACACCGTAAAAACGATAAAAATGTTCGTTTAATAATTTTCTTTTCGAAAATTATTACGAAACAGGCCGATTTTAAAAACAAATCGTACACGGGTCATATTCGATACCATTTACGATACCAGTCCGAGGGGGTTAATAATAAGTAAGGCGAATGAACGACGTAGTTATTTTGTACATTGACGCGTTCGATCGGAAATTAATTAAAAACTTTTGAGGTGGAAGGCACAATAATAGCGTAAACGCGTTTTACTCCCAAACAGGACGCGGCGTATAGTCGACGCGTTTTAAGTTCTGTTAAACTTTCGACGTATTCGGTTATTCTGACCTGTTAGACAAGGGTTTACGATACGTTGCTCGTTCGGGTTTTGGTGTTGGGAGACCAGCGTCTTTTCTTGCTTTCGCCATTTGGCTCTGCGATTTTGAAACCACACCTGCGTCGTAATATATAATAAATACATACGCGTTTATAAATAAATAATAAAACGGATTCAAACGCAAGCGTCAAGTGGCGCGTGCGCGTGTTTCGGGATTTCGATTAATAATATAACGACGGAACAGCCGCACAGGACCTGCACTCTGGCTTCGGTTAGGTCAATGCGCATGGCCAGCTCCTCGCGAAAGAACACGTCCGGGTAATGGGTCTTCTGAAACGAGTTTTCCAATTCTTCCAGTTGAAAATTTGTGAAAGTCGTCCTGCGAACAACAAAACCGGAGATTTGTAAATCCCTTACGGAGGGGGCGAATTCAGTAGCGACGGTTACAAATAAACGGCCCCGACCTGTATCTTCGTTGTTTCCTCTTCGCGGTGGTACCCGTCGAATTATTATGATCCGTGCTTAACGATCCGGATGATCGGTCGTTGTCATCGCATCGATCCGACGGGCTAGTCGTCACGTCGCCGTACTCTGCGGCAGGCACACACATACACGAGGGGGGGACATGGGTCAACACAATAAGACATACTACGGTCGGGCGACGAACGATTCAGTAATCAACAACGGAGGGCGTTCGACGGAAAGAAGGCGTTTTTTCCGGTTGTAAATTTTCGGGTCCATCCCAACCCCCATTTTATTTTGTACCAAAATAAGCCTCGTCCTCCGGCCCCTCTTCGAATATTCGTCGTTTTAAAATTGTCATCACGTTACGCGCGTCGCGGTTTTCACGAAATCGAAACTACGAAATAGACAACCGTCATTTCGTATTCACGCGGTTTTTTTGTTATCATTTCGACAGAATGTCGCTAACGCGACTCGGATATTATTATTATTAACGATTACTTGGACACTTCCTCCATTCTTTTAAGCGTTGCCTTCCTATTTCTCGAGAAATCGTTCTTTCTCGTTCTTCACATCTATACGGTCAAGACCGTCATCATTCACAGCGCAGCGGTTCCCAAACTTTACGGCCGCCCGTATTCTTAGAAAATAGTTCGAGTTTAGCACGCTAATCCCGACTTAAACTTACCCATATTTTCGTTGAAAAATACTGGAAAAAGTTGTGTATGTGCATGTAGTTTTAGCTAACGGAACTTTAAGAATTTTCGCGCGAAACGTACTTAAGAATCTCATTGCTTCTTTCCCTTAATTATGGTCAAGTTTTAAATCTAACCGCGTACATTTGGTCTTAGTTTTGAAATTAGCGTCGTCGCTATTACGTTTTTATTTAATCGTAATTCTGTCCGTTCGATTTAAACGTATTCGTATAATAATATTAATAATATTTATGGCGTTCTAAAAATTTATCGTCGGCCGTAAATGAAATCGTCGCATTACGTTTGGTTTTATTCTCGATAAAATATAACCGAGTAGTTACCGTCGCGTTCGTTCATTTCGCTTAGTTTTTATTACTTATTCGTTGAGTATTTGTAAACGGAAAATGAACAAATCAAAAAGGTCTAACGATCGCGTTTTTTTCGTACAGATATATGACGTAATCAAGACGTTATTCGTAGGTGGCATTTTTCGGTCGAGGTGTGTTTACGAAAATATCCCCGTCCTTTACTCGCAACCGTGTTGTGTTTGGAGAAGGCCAGATTTCTAACCGCGGAGTGGAGAGAGAGCAATAGTAGTAGCAGTAGGGGGAAGAGAGGGCTAAGTGTTGTACGTATTTTCGAACGATTTAATCGGTGGCGCTAAAATTACGGTTGGGTCATAGAATAATGGAAATTTCAATTATTCTGTGGTTCGGATTTTTAGGAGCGGGCAACCGTTATAAGGTAGGTGGGAGTGGTAGTAGCAGTATCAATTGTCCCTTTTCTACCCGCCGCCACGCGACCGTTATGGTAATTACGATAATTATAACGAACGTGTCGAATACCGTAGTGGGCGCCGCCCGGTCCGAGAATTCCGTCCAGCATCGCGTCCCCGGTGTCGTCCGTGCCGGTGCACCGTAAGTCTGAAATGTCCAGTATCGCCTTGTCTTCCATAACCCTAAACGTTCCATCATTGTTCGTTCGTAAATACAACAATGTTTACATCTAAGTGTACGCGTTATATACATATATATATATATATATATATATTGGGTCGCGGCAAATGGCGCGATTATTACGGTGGCCGCGCGGTACGCACACGCTCGCGTTTTGTAATATACTCGCGTACGATATACTGACCTTAGGCGACGGTAAATTTAATTACTGTACGATGTGTCGCTGGAATGGCCGCTATAATTAAATGAACGTAATTCGGTTAGGTAAGTGGTAACGGTAATTGTTGTCGTTTCGTTCATTTCTACGCGGACTGGGACCCGTTGTTATACGTCGGGTGGGAAAAAAAACCGTTTCGCGCGCTATTTGTCGTTGTGGTTTGCGGAAAGTGTAGCGTGTGTCTCCCCACCCCCATCCCGCCCCGGTCACGTTCCGAACTTTCGAGCTTCCGCGGAAGCGGCACAAGTGCGTGTTCCCGATATTAACGCGAATGGGTTCGGTTGACGATTCTCTTGCGTAACGCATCGATTTTCTTTTTTCGTGTGTAGTAATTGTAGAACGGCGACGCGTATTGAATATCAAACAACGCGTTCACCACCGCCGACTTTTCTCCTTAGTAGCCTTTGCCCGAGTCGTTCTTATCCTCCCAGTCCGACGCTAAAATATCGTCCCGACGAGACGGCGGTTTTCGTTCATCAACGTATACTATATATACATATACATTAGCCGATGACACAGGGCGAGTCGTTGTCGGAAAACGTGTTCAAATTTCAAAAAAATTGGCGTTTATAAAAACCTATACGTAAAATTATACTGGGAATGATTTACGGTCAAATATATTTTTCGTAGATTATTTATCGGAATTCTCACATTTAGTTGTTAATCAGTATGAGACGGAGTTTTTAAATACAGGTCAAATAACGATGGCCAGTTGCAGGCTCCTTCTTCTTTCACAAGTGAAATTTTGAAAAATCGTCTTACAAAAATTTCGGTTAATGGTTTACTGAATGTAAAGATGATTAAACATTACATAATTTACAAATATAAAACTGTACGTAAGGATGAGTAAATAAGACCGATGTATAATAGTTTTGCTGTATCTTATTTCATAAATTTTTTTAACGAAAAACAATTAAATGATGATGACTAATAATAAAAATAACGCTCGTATTAATTATAACATTTTTATTGCAATATAGTTCTTTCTTCAAACATTAGTTTTTGCAATAATTTAGTTATTAATATATATATGGTATGCTGTCATAAGGTCAAATTGATTAATATTAACACTGTTTTTGAAATACCAAAAATATTAATTCACTAATAAAATATACTTATAATACGGCAATTGTATTCAATTTAGTTTTAGTATTATTTTCAATTTAGTATTACACAATTATTGTTACGTAGAGACAATGATACAACTAACAGTTTGTTGTTTACAAATTTTAATAACATTAAAATTATCTACGATATTAAAGGATTATAAAGGTGAATGGTTTAACTTACATGAACGTACGTTTAGTTCTATAAATATTAAGTATATACATTACAAAAGCTAGTTTTTGTTAAAAAAGAACAAAAAAAAGATTAAATTTATTATGTTACGCGACATAACTATAGCCATCGGTTGAATTTGGAGTTCGTTCCAGATACCCTTTATCAATGAGAGTTTCGATAGATTTTTTAATTAATGCAATTGACGGTGCAAATGACTTTGATTGCAACAATATCTAAAATGAAATGAGTATATAAATATTACAGTTTATTATATTATTTTAAACTCCACTCACTTCATTTACAAGTTGATTATGTCTCAATACTTTACGTGCTTTCATTATTCGGACAATAGCAGCTTGTAAGTATGTTTTGCGATCATCTTCAACAGAATTTACAGTCTGTTCAATCTCTTGTGGCGTGTCTTTTTGAAGAGTAGTTGTTATACGTAATTTTGTACGCTTATTGGAGTATGTCAAATTTAAAGATACGTACTAAAAAATGAACGATTCACCGTTAATTCTAAATTTTAAAGCCGTTTATAAATCACTAACATCGCCCTCCATCAGTAACAACTTGCATTCTATTAAACTATTTATATGTTTCTGAAATTGATCTAAAGATATTTGAAGTAACTCTTGCATTTCAGTGTATTTTAATGTATCAAGTTCTTCAAAAAGTAACATAATTGCCATTTGAAAAGTCTGCATTGTTACCATATACACTTTTTGTAAATAATTCAATTTTAATTCACCTGCGGATAAAAAACTATAAATAATTTAGTAATAATTTAACAAAATAACAATACCTTGACAATGATGGTGAAGCCAAGTTAACTTTCGGCCATTAAATTTTAGTTTGTAGAACTCTTCAAACTAATAAATAAATTGAGTTGATTTGATAAATAATTACAATATAACTGTTATAAATACTTACATATTGTATACAAGGTATCAATTGTGTAGGAATAACGAATGGAGATACAGATGATGAACCCAGAGGCCATGCTCCAGTTTGTAATACAAACATAGAAAAATTAATATTTAATTCGTCTTCAGATTTAAGGAATTCATTCTGAAATTTTGTATTTAACCCTTCAGATACTCTGATGTCAGTAAACATTCGATGTAATTTATTTGTAAATTCATAACCACACGCTTGCTAAAAACCAACAAAACAATTTACATACATCAGTGATAAAAATTTGACTAAATTTTATTAGTTTACTTTCAATTTATTGATCATTCCTTCTTCTCCGTCCATAGACTGGCTTTGTTGATGTATTAATCGTTTTGCTAGATGTCTTTGATAGAACCGTTGGAAAACATCTTTATCGTCTATATATTTGAATATAGTAATGGACATTAATAACTTTTGATCAATTTCAGTTTCACACATGCCTTTAGATGATTTTTTTAGTAAATTGTCACAATACTTTGATAAAAATTCTGGGGACTTAGATGGTTGATTTTTTACTAGCTTATAATTTATGATTACTGTAAATGCTTTATCAAGAGCACCACTGAAACTTAAATCATTGTCAAACACTTCTACAACCATAGATTTGTATTTTTTATGTACGGCTAATATTTCTTCCACAAAATGAACATAAATCTACACAAAAATTAATATATGTCAATTGTAATTCATAAATAAAAATAATTAATGAAACTTTACTTGTTCCTGTTTTAAAGACTCAATAACTCTAATGCCATGCTGTTTTATATGTTCTCTAAAAATATCAACCAACGAGTTCATTCCATCCTTAATTTCACGCAAAAGTAAATAAATATTATGCATATCTTCACGTCGCTCTTCTTTTATCATAGTTTCACATTCTCCATGTAAAATTTCTAAATGATCTCCAACCATATGCTTACGACATCGTTCACGTACTTTATTATATGTGCTATTATTTATTTATATATAATATATATATATATATACATAGATGTATATTAGTTATTTTTGAAAATATAGATATTAATATAGTTCTAATAATGTCAATTACCTATCATGAAGATATTTTTTTGATCTTGCTCCTTCTTCTTTCAATATTTGCAACACTTTAACCATATATTCAGAAACAGTGCATTCTTGTAGCAAACGTGCAGCTTCATGTTTGAAATGTTCACTACTTTGTGCCAAAAAAGGTAGTTCAAAATAATTTTGGTACAACTGTTAAAGATATAAATGGGCACGATATAGAAATAATATTAATGGTATTACATCAAAAATAAAAATAAATTAAAATTGGTAAATTGCAATTGGTGCTCATGATAAAATTTGATAATACATATACATATATTTAATACATATTTTATCATATGAATCAATAAATATCTATAAAACAGAATAAATATGAAATATATAAAATGCGTTAAGACTGATAAAAATGTAATAACGAATAAACTTTAAAAACATACACAAATCAATGTTAAATATTTACTGCTTTGATGTTACTGTGTAGAATATTATTATTTAAATATATCAAATATTATTACACGGTGTCTAAGGTCAATTTTAATTTAAATAGACGAAATAATTATTATGATTAACTAACTTAGTTTTAGTTTTACTTTAGATTATCTATAGAGCAGTATGTTTAACAGTTATGTTTAAAATTGATATTTCCCTATGATTGCACAATAATAAAGATTCCAAGCAAAATTTAGATTAATTTTTCAAAATGTTATGTGCTAATATTCAAAAACTATTTATTATTGTATTATTATAAAAAATCTAAATACTTCAAGTGGATATTTTTTTCTGAATTCCTGGACAACAACGAATGAATTAATAACACCAGCAATGATATCCAAAGATGTAGTCATAGATATATTATGCCTTTGTTTGTCAAATTCGTCTAATAATAATTCGAGCATACTGTCTTTTAATGGTACAATCATATTGTGTTTCCACACATCAAGTCCAAGTTCTCCAACCTCCATTTGTTCAGTAGAATCAGGCGTGATGTTTCCATATAAAACTTCAGCTTCGGACAGTTTATGTTTTTTAATATGTTGGTTATTAAGGTATCTAAAGAGAAGAAAATTATATTTATATAACGTAGTGTTACATAATAAATCAAATACTTACTGGTAAAGTGAATGTAAGTATTTAACGCCTTTGCTATATTTCTGCCAATATGCATAATAATTTTGCAAAAGATTTGCAGTACCTTCATTTTGTATGATAGTCAATAGTTCAAGTACATGATTCTCTAGAAATATCTTAGTGGAGTCATAAAGTTGATCACCAAGAGGTTCAGGAAAGGCCACACACATAGAGTAAACATCATTAAAACGTTCATTCCATGCATCTCTAGGAACCCGATCTAGTGTTATAACACCTTTTACAGTTTCTTGTAAGCTTTTCCATTTTTCGGTAAAATCGATTGGTTTTGGTTTTAGAGACATGATTTTTGAAGAATTCGAATGTAACTATAAATCAATATAAACAAGTAATTAAATCAATGTACATTTATAAATAATAATTTAATCAGTTATTAATTGCAATTTTTTAAAAAATAAGTCAATTAATCAAGATATATTTTAATTTTGAAGATACCTAATTTACAAAGGTTTAATTTAGTGTTTAATAAATAACAAAAATATAAATTATACCTAGAAGTATAAACATTTTTTTAGGACTTTTGTTTATATAACAGATTATACTTACAGAACATATTTTCATCCAAAAAAATATATATGCACCTATACTGTTTCCTCAGCTTGTTTATAATCCTTTTTAAATTTTTTTATTACAATTCACTAGTTATTTTTATACAAAATTTCCTGTCGAAGGGGATCAGAATACATCCACAGCTTTTTTAGCCAGTTGTAAGAGGTTGCTTCATCAGGTCGACAGCCAGTGTAAAATGTTGTCAAAAGAATGAGAGGTCTTAAACAAACAGTAGGTGGATTGTTTCAGATGTGCACAAGGACAATAGGGAAGAGGAAAAAGAGGCGGAAGGAATATAGGCTGTAATACCAGTCGGACAGCATGTGCGGTAAACATTTCACCAGTCATGTGTACAGGGGGTTTACCCAATGCGTGTAGTGTCAACAGTATAGGGACATCATCACTTAACTTTAGGAACTTGAGGAGGAACTATGAGAAAGATAAGTATAAAGTAAGCATAGGTATGTGGAATGGTAAAAGTAAAAAATTGGTAGAGGCATTGAAAAGGAGGAAAATCAATATTTATTGTATGTAGGAAACAAAGTGGAAAGAGGAAAAAGCAAGAAAAGTAGAAAATGGATATACAATAATATATGCGTGATGTGGGAGATTGGGTTATGTGAGGTTGAGGATCAAAGTGACTGATCTCAAATAGCAGGAAAAAGCCAAGAAGTTTTTTATACAAAAGCAATATGATAAAATTATTTATAATATAATTTACGATGATATATTTTTATACATTATTCTATAGTTAATTTTAGAGGAAAATATAATTAATTTAGCGAACTCGCTTGTTATATATATATATATAATTATTGAATTATAAATACAATAACAATAAAATTTTATAAAAAAAGTACATTAAGATAACAATTATAATACCTAATAAAATATGATTTAAAAAATATTTATCGTTAATTGGTAATAAGGTTATTACACTACATGTATAAAGACATATTTTGTTTCTATTGAACAATAGTGTCTTAATCATTGAATAATTTATTAGATACAAATTAAATCAATTCTGAATATTTAACACCATAAACACGTATTATAATAATAATTAAAATTTCAAGAATAAATTAGGTATCTGTATATTTAAAGTTCAATTTAATGGCATTATATTGGGAAATATTACTTTGATTTTTAAATTATTATAATTAAAATAAATTAATGACATCATCTTTAAAAATCTGATTATTTAAATTCTATAATGTAAAAAATTAGTTAAAAAAATATTTACATTTTCATAATAGAAATAATAAATATCATCAAAAAATTTATCGTTCGAGATTCAATCATTATGATTAGTTTGAAAACAATGCGTAGGCGAACGTTTAATAATCTTATAAAAATTTGTTATTGTGTCTGTACTTATTTACAATTAAATCTTTTATTAATAGGTGTATAAGAAAAATGTATAAATAGAACATAAATGTTAGATATGGATCAAAAATATAACTTGAGTCACAAATAAATATGTTTTACGTATACATACAAGTACTATAGGTAAAAGAAACTGTATAAATGGCTCACATAAGACTCAACATTTGTACCTTTTTACCTCATTCTTTATTAAAGGCAATTTAATAGAAATTGTTAAGTAGAAGAGTAATTTTAACATCAATATGTTAATACTATTATAGTCATATGATGAACGGTCACCATTGCGCAACCACTTAGTATACCACTGGATCAAATATAAAGCAGACTTATTTTATGATACTCATTGGATAAGTATTAGGAAATAATTATTATAGTGATATACCTTAAGACGTCACTAATTTGTTACTTCATATCCTTGTGATGGATTTCTGTCCTTTGACCACAGAATTCCAAGTTGAACGTTATAACTAAGAGATCAATGATAACTTGGATGTGAAAAGAAATTAAAGGCAAGATAAAACGTCCATCCAAAATAAACACAATTTTGATGAGATAAATGGGTTGATGAAAGGGTAGCAGTGTGGCCAATACTATTATCGGTTAGTTATTTACAAAAAAAAACTACTTAAACCGTTCATTTAAGGCAACTTTCATTGAAAATAAATATATAATAAAAAAAAAAAAAAATCGAAAATTTAAGTAGGACAATTTTTAATATTATATTATAGAAAAATTGATAATGTTTTTCTTAGGTTATGTTACATAATTTTAAATTTGTTTTTGTTTTTAAAGCACTTAAAATCTTTAAATGGTTTTTGGATTCAGAGTTATCGTCTGTCTGAACTTTGTGTCATTGAACTAATTTTTTTTTCGACGTGTTGATATGAATTGACCGTGAACAGTCACAATGGCGACGACTGAGGAATCACAGACGGCTCCAGATAAAGAGTTGGAAGAAATATTAAAACTTACTTGGGGCCAGCAAGTACGACAAGAAATATTCAAACGATGGACTCAAGGTGAGCGGACGTAACTAGATATATGTCAACTGATTACCTAAATTATTGTTGCCAGGGTTTTGTTTCAGCGACGATGAACCTACAGCCTTGGTGCAATTTGAGGGTGGACCTTGTGCCGTCCTAGCACCTATGCAGGCATACATTGTCAAACACATAGTTAACAATAAGTCTCCCGACGATGATTGGAAAAAAGTAATATAATAATAGTCGGGTTAACAAAACTTAAACTCCAAATTTTGTATAGGCGGAAGTTGATGAACAAAATCGTCTTCTGTGCAAAGCTGCCTGTGATATCCTTTGCCAAGCAACAACTGGATGTAGTATATTAAAATTTGTACATATTGATGATAAAGGCGTGTGCCTTGAATACAGCCAATTTCATTCTATGCTTAAGTTTGTATAATTAAATTATATTTATATTAATGGATACATTCTAAATATTACTTTAATTGTTTCTTTAGAGTAGAGCAAGTCAATAAAGATAGTATTGAAACATTTTTTTACAACCATGTTAGTTTTATGCGTGATACATTTGGTGTTTTGCTGTTTTTATATACTGTCATGCATTCTAAGGTAGACTAGAAATCTACCTAATCTAATTTACATATGTAAAACAGAAAAAGTAATAAATGTTACTATTTTTATAGGGTTTAGTTAAATTAAAAGAAGAAATTGGCGATTTAGAGGTATCATTAATTGATAAAGAATTTGGCTACGGTAGCCAAAGTTTAATTAATATGATGATTACTGGGCAAGCTGTTTCTAATGTTTTTAATAACGATCAAGTTGTAGCTGGGCTTAGTAAGTTTAATAGGTACATAATTCATTGGATGTTTTTAAATGGAATTTTTTGTTTTAGAATTGCAAGGTATTGAACAACAAAGTGAAGTTGGATTTATGACTTTATTAGAACATTTAAGGTACTGTCAAGTTGGAACTTATTTAAAAAATCCTTGTACTCCAATCTGGGTTTTGGGTAGTGATACACACCTTACTGGTATTAAGCGTTTTTAATTAATTTTCATTTGGTAATAAAAACATTTTATTAAAATGTCCTAAATAATTGCAGTATTGTTTTCGTTTGACCATAATTTGGTAAGTAAAGAAACACAAGCTGATGTTGCTAGAAGAACATTTAAATTGTTTGATCAAGATGGAAACAATTTCATTAGTACTCAAAGCCTAAAACCATTGTTGGAAAAGTTAGACCTTGTGTCTGATGATGAATAGTAAGTTGATTATGTAAATTTACTGTATGTTATGAAGAAATGTAATACAATTTTGCTTCTCAGCGTAAATCTGATGACCACAAAACTAGATTCTGAAGGGTTGGGTATTATACTGATGCCATCATTTATGGATGAGTTTTTTTCTGAACAAGAAAATAGAACACCTGATGTTTTTGTGTTATTTCATTACAATGGACAACCGAGATCCAATCCTAATTCTAAAGTGACCTATATAGAAGGTAATGCTGTTATTCAAGAATCTGATGTTATATGCATAGTTGAAGATAATAATTTGCAATCTTGTTTACAAACCAAATGGCCATATATTGAAATACAATGGAAAGAAGGAGTAACACCTTCTATTAACTAAAATTAATATTATAAAAGTCAAAAAAAATCTAATTACCTAAGTAGTAGGTAGTTTCATTTTTAAAAAATTATTAAAAATTGTATAATAATTTTGACTTTTAATTTTATTATAAAATTATTTTCCGAGGTGTTTTGGTTTCAAGGATTTATCAAAATGTTATTAAATTTTCTTGAAAAACCTTAACATTAATGGATTTTATTTATGACTATATTTTTTATTTTATCAAAAAAAAAATTAACCACTTAACAGATAGTGATATTGTGAATTTTGGCAAAAACATTGCGTTTCAAATCTTGCTTTAAATATCGGTTAGTGTTGGTCAAAATCAAATATCTTATCCTTTATAAATTATATGTACATATTTTATTTAAAATAAAAAAATATATATATTTTAATTCAACAAAACTATCTTATATCTTTAAAAAAAAAAAATATTTTTCAATTAGTGTTAACGATGATTTTAAATACCACAATTATCAATACGAATTATTTTTGCTACTAGGATTTGTATTTTTTGTTGTCATAATAAATATTAGATATTTCAAGGGAAAGAATAAATCTGATTTATACAATATATATTTCCAATATATTTGTCAGGTAAATGGCTAAATTAAAAAATATAAGTACATTAATAATTAGTAATTACTATAATACTTTACCTATATATTACATTTTTTCTTTTTTTCGTTAAATAAATTTAAAAACAAATTAAAGTATATCATATTGTTTGTTTTCTTATAAATTAGTATAAAGGTCCCACAAATTGCGTAGGGTTAATAAATAATTAAATATTGATTGCACTCTTTAAAGAAAAAAATAGTTTAACATTATCATTTTTGTTTTTTGTAATATACGATATGTCATATATGGCTAACCCGATTGAGTAAATATATTTGTCGAGGTAAAAGATAAAAAAAATAAAATATAACATGTTTAATATAAAGAGCACAATTTACACGTTAATAAATATAGGTAACATTCTACTATTTGATATTAAATTATAACAAATAATAAAAGTATCTAAAACATTTCAATAACTCAATTTGTATCACATGTTTGCATTAGGTTAAAATACAGACATCGATAGGTATGATTATTTTTGTTGATTAGTCTATATTAATTTTTATACTAGAGTTTGAAAGTCATATGACTTATATCATGTTTGTTACTGTGAAATGTATATTTAAGTCTAATTAATTCAAGTATATTGTCAAAACGTTTATTATAAAAAAATTACTCTCAATGCTTAAAAACTGGAGCATTATGTTCAATTACACAGGTTTATTCAAATTTTTGTGACACATAATTTGAATAATCCTCTCTATACCTACAATAAAAAAAGTATACAACCGAATTAAATTATTTTTAAGAAAAACAATTATCAAATGGAGTAATAAGCAAAAAATAAATTATATATTTAAATTTAAGTATAAATATATTACTACTAACAATTGTATCACTATTTAATTTCAGTCATATACTGACATCTTGGATTAAGGTCTATTATTTCATTATAATCCATGTATATTATACTCAATTGTCGATGAGTAAATTGATAATAACTTTAATTAAAATATTAGCTTAAAAAAAAACTGTTTTCCCTTAAAATTGTATCATATAGTTAAAAAATAGACAGAATTAAATTGATAAACTATAAACTCATAATGTTCACAATGATTAAACTGGTCATAAATTCTCCAAAGTGGCATACAACAATAATCATGGAACTAGATAATCTTATCCACTGTTTCTATTTCTTGTATATTTCTAGAAAAGAAAAGAAAATAATTAAAAATTATACGAAGTAATAATAATAACATGTATCTTTATATTTGACTAAAAAATATTTAAATTCAAAACATGTTTAAAGATAAGGTGTTATAGGTAGAGTGAAATTTTTATTTTAAATAATAAATAAACATGGAAAGCACAGAATGAAATCTAAGAAAATGTAATGAAGCGATGTAAAATAATGAAACATTTAAAAATATTCTATCACTAATTTAGAAGCTAAGCTAGTCAATACCATATAATATGACAAGGTTTGACATAAAACATTAAAATTGTTAATTTTAATGTGTTAACAATTCAATACAGTAGAGTAAAAATGTTATAATGATCTCAAACTACTAATGTTAAATCATAGGGCATATTTAACTATATTTATTTTAACATTATTATTGGTTTGATTAGGTTATTATTACACGAGCATTATATAATTATCAAAATAAAGTACTACGAAATGCTAAGGACTAAGATAGATAACAATAACAAGGGAGTTCTATTAACATTTTAAATCGGAATTTAAGTTAACAGAAAACAAAGACCAATTCTCAATTATACGATACTTTGGAATAATTTAGATTTATTTGTCCCCCTAAAACAAAATTATTGTGATACCGATACATGACATTGTACAAACACTCAAATGTCTGTTAGTCTTTTTCATTGATATTATAAAATCAATATTTGATTAACAGTTTAATGTAAAAATATTAAGCGGTTTAAAATTAACTCTGATTAAAAACTAATAATACAATATGGATAATTTAACGATTTAAATTTATAGACACATGCCACATGCATTACTAATTTTTATAATTCACGACATTAGTCAATTGCGTAATTAATTTGTATTGAAATCTAAATTAGTTTATTTTAATTTCAATTATTTAACATACATTGCTATTTGATTTTATAAAATTAATTTTATTGACTTTCGATAAAATATGATTGTTTGATTTTTGTACACAATATTCAAATTAATAATTAAAGTAAACAAAATAAGTGCATTTATGTGATTATATATTATTGTTTCTTACATAGATATCAGTATAGGAATTATTTTTTTTAAACAACTCATATTTTTTATTGGCTTATAAAAAATATAATTAAATTAGTGCTATATATAATTCTAATATTCACTAAATCAATCCATTTAATTTTGTATTATTAAAATCATTATATACTGAGCAATATTAACTCTTAGAGCCATTATTTTGAATAACCAATACATTTTAAAATACATTGTTTGGTATTGGGTAGAAGAGAAATTGTTTTTATTTTCTGTGCAGCTTTTTAAACATTATAATATCCATTACTATAAATTTTATTCGTATTTATTTAAACAAATAAATATGTGGAAAATGAGCTTTTTGAATTATATACTTGTTTTTATGATAATTTATAATCGTAAGGATTTCAGAATTTGACTGCTTTTTAAACATTATAAAAACTATTAACAACCGATTTTTTTGGTTTTTATTCTAGATTTTTTAAACATCAATTAGTTTTACCTTACCCCATATTAAATGATTACATTCAATTTATGAATAAGCATTACGTATAGTGTACGTAAATTATATTATTTATATACTTGCTAGTTTTATGAAGTTAAGTACAATCCTTTTGGCACATGCAATAGCCACTCATTATTATAGCTTCATATTCGGTAAAAGTCATCTTGACTGCTATTATTTTAATGGAAAAACAAAATATAAGGTAATTAGATTAAAACCCTATTTTTGAGAAAAAATTAATTTACATTTAATTATACTAAATAATGAATTTTTTTTAAAAAGACTTGATAATAATCAGATTATACTTAACAAAGCATTACAAATTGAAAATTTGACAATATTAAAAATACTATTATGTACTTTACACTGAATCTTATGTAAAAAATTTAAATTGCATGCACACAAATAAGAAACAGTAACATTTAGTGTTATACCCGAAGTTCAAAATAATTACTGTTAAAAATTTTATTGAAAATACAAAAATGATATTTAAATGACTTAGGAATATAGCTTTAATTACTTAATTATATAATTATTATTGGTAAATTTGTCATGCGTTAAAATATATAATAATAACAATTTATTAATATTAAATATTAACGGTCAAACAAAAAAATAGATTACGTAATAATGTATATGTAATTTATGATTATTAGAATTTGTTTAAAAAGCATTGAAACATAATTTTCAATTATAGATAAGCATAAGATTATTTAAACGAATTAATATGCGCATAATAAAGCTAATGATAATGTATATGAAAAGCAACATAGAAATTAAAAAACTTAAAATACAGTTAATTGAATGTTGTATAAAGCTACAAAAATCATTAGTTTTGAGGATTTAAGGTGCAAAATAAAATGTGCATTACCTTGGAGAACTTATTTGTTGATGCTCTGAAAAATTGTTACCAATTTGTGGACCAATAAATTTAATAATAAGCTGAAAACGAATTAAAAATAATGGCCATAAAATTAAACTGTTTAATACAAAACGTACAATAAAAATAAATACTAACTGGATGTCTACATAATATGCTGCAATCATTCAGCATACTAATAGCCAGATGCAGTGCAAGATATGCACACATTAATAAATAAATTGTTCCATATACTACGACTCCAATTATTAAAACCAAATTGTAAGTGAAATTTGTTATGGTGAGATATATTACAAAATATATATTTATACATATTATAACAACCGACAATACGATTGTTATCATTATGTTTCCACTGTTTGAAAAACATATATTCAAAAAAAAATTATTAGACATTAGTTTGGTACATTAATTTTTATTGTACATACAATCCGTTGGTGAACTCGCCCATGATGCGAGGATTACTAGTAAATGCTATTACTGGAAGTGTGGCAAATGGTAGTTGAAGACTCATTACAGCGTTCAATATGTCATTCATTCCGCTTAAGTTATTAATATCACTAAAAAAGGCCACATAAAATGTGGGTGCTATGGCGACTAGACGAGTAAATCCAACTCTTTTCCAACGACTCCATTGAAGATTAAGAAAACCCTAAAATGCGTATTGGGCAAATTATGTATATCTATATATTGACTGAATTAACGTACTTCCATTACAAATTGTCCAGCATAACAACCTGTCATTGTACTACTTTGGCCAGCAGCTAAAATGCCAATTGCCCAAATGTACATAGCACCTATGCCAAATTGACAACCAAGGAATACTCCTCCTTTATAGATATCTACTTCAACGTTATTGGTATCATTCTATTAAAATAAAAAATTAAAAGTATACAATAAGCATTTCAATTACATTTAACCATATAACTCACTGAGAAAATATCTTTATATGGATTATCGTTTTTACTGCAGACTTCCATCTACAAAATATTAAAGTATATTAAAGTTTAACAATCATAAATTAAAATTAGATGTTTAACTCACCACATCTTTATTTGTTTTGTTATACAATCCATGAGCAAAAACTGATACAACACATACGTTGATCAAAAATGATACAAATAAAGCAATAGTAGATTCAACACAAAAATAGAAATTGGCTTCTTTTAATTTGTCCTTTTTTGTTCTATCAACTTCCCTCGACTATGGAAATATTATAATATTCTCGTTAACTACTATACTACATTATTAGCAAATTTAAAATAAAGTAAAACGAGTAATATCAAGTAATATAAATCCAAATAATTTAATTAATATTGAATTGCAATTTTTAGTTATTGTTATAAAGCATAGGGAGAGATATTCTATCTTTAATAATATGCGAGATTGGGTGAATGACCTATTTTCAAAAATGGATATTATAGTTAAATAGTATTATTAAATATACGAATCATCAATATTCATTATGAAAAAGTATTTAATGTCTATAAAAATTTTTTTTTCAAAAAAATCATCAACCGATTTTAAACGTTATTAATTTAATATTTCTCTGAATATATCTACATACATTACACTACTGAATAAATTATTTTAACAGTTTTAAATTTATAATTTTTCAAAGTACCAACAAAAACTAAGATGTGAGAAATAATAATGAAACCATTTTATCTCCATAGACATTATAACATTATTTCTCCATTTTATTATTCTAAATAATTTAGCGATTGTAATTTGTAAGTTATTTGTTCAGTGTTAGGTATTTTGACATTGACAACTTTAGGAAACTATTCCATACAAAAACACAAAACAGAATTATCACGTTGAGTTGATTTGTATTAAAATATGACAAATATTTTGAAATTGCAAAAATGTATGACTTAATAATAATTTGAAGTTTAAAAAAGTATATTACAATTACACAAAACATACTGTAATAATGAGTGTCTAATGAAAAGAAATGCCTTGTATATATAAAAATTCTTGAAGATTATTTAAAAAAGCGAGTTAACGTAAATTTATAAGGCCCCATTACCATTATTAGCCGTAATATGCCACTTTTTATACAGTTTATTTACATCTTTAAATTTTTTTTACAATTTATTACATAAACAATTACTATATTTACTTTGACTAGACCTGAATGAAGGTAAAGATTATGTGGCATGATGATTGCTCCAATAATACCAACAGCTTGAAGAAGAGCAGATTCTTGGCAATTTGAACACCAAGGAGTCACCAAACCTTTAACCATGTCTTTTAACTCGGGTTGCACTACCGCAAACTAAAGATTAATTATTGATTTAACTATAAAACATTTAACAGTTAAAAAGTCATTAGACGGAATTTTTAGTACCTCGTATCCAAATGATAATGACATTATAACAATGAATAAACCAAACACTAGTTCCAATTTTCGAAGTCCATATTTGTCGAGCATCAAAAAGGACAGAGTATCAATGATAGTGATCAGCACTCCTACCCAAAGTGGTATCCTAGATTAATCGTTATATTGTTGTTTCTGATTATTATATTGTTTTCAAACAAATTATAGCTGACAGATTTATATACAATAGATTCGATAGTGGTAAATATATTTTTAGACTAAATGCCAACACTAATAATAATTGGGGCATATATCATATAGGATAACTAATAAGAATAGGTTTTTGAGTATCTAGTAGAAATTATAATATTTTTCAATGTACAAGGGATTATCGTAAAAACTGAAAATATTATTACAATAACAGCTAGGTTAAACTACAATTATTTACTATCTTACTGGAATAGTCTTTGTATACTTTTGATAATGATTAACCTAACTAATCTAAAGAGACACTATTTTATTTGATATTTCTGTGATTAATATAGTCGAAATACATGTTTAATAGAGCAGTAATGATCATAGCAGGGTTATGTTGGCTAAGGCACTTAAATTGTTTTGAATGATCGAACAAAGTTTAAACATACACTTAAATTTGTCGTATCAACTTAACATATATATATATATATATATATCTGTGTGTGTAAATTGATTATAGAATGGTCTATTCATCAAATGTTCCATCACTACCCTCTAATTAGTTTATTATCTGAATACAATTTCTGCTTACAATTTATTACTGAGCAAGTAAATAGCAATGGACGTGCCAATGACTTCTTGCATGTCTGAACCAATGATAGCGACTTCCATCATTAACCAAACAAACAGTCTAGGGGCTTTTCTATACTGGCGATAACACATGTCGGCTAAATGAAGGCCAGTAACAACGCCTAAACGAGCTGACAGTCTTTGCATTACTAAACCCAGAATGGTAGCGCTCATTAATACCCATAATAGCTGTAATAAAAATCATATTTAAAAAAAAAACGCCGAAGTACTGAAAAGCGTATTAGGTATACCTTGTATCTGGCCGTCGTTCCAGATTGTAAATCGGACTCTATATTGCCCGGATCGAGATAGGCGATACTCATTAAAAATCCAGGTCCCGTGAACGCCCATAGTTTTCGAAAACTAAAGTTGGTCTACGAAATGAAAAAACGTGAGATCAGACGAGACAGAGGCCTGGTGAAGCGGACAGGGACGCGTTAAAGTTAAAGGCTAACATACCGAACTCGATTCGGGGATGTGAATTTTTTCTTCTTTCTCCACTTTCCCCGACAAGCCGGTCGTTTCGGTCGGTCTGACGTGAGACGAGTCGTCCACGGTAGGCTACGGAAAACAGAAAAAATACACGAATGACAAATATAAAAACGCCACGTACAACGATTAAATCGCCCAGGGAACGGACCCCGAAGTCGTTTTTCTCACCACTAAACAGTAATCGGACATGGTTAAGGTGATGGCTCTATTTACAATACCATCGTTTCGCGGGATACTAGGACGTATTCGAGAAGAGGAAGAATGGAACGCGCAAACGGCCTACGAACACACGACGGAACCTCCGTACCAAAGACTGGGTAAATCAAATAATGGTTTGATTTTTTTTTGTTTTCGTTTTGTTCAAGCATTCATTTAATCGTGTATAAAAACAGACCGGTAGAGGGGATAAACGACGATATATAGACGGAATTATAATACTGTCGATTACGAGTAACCGTACCCTGCTCACAGTGTTAACCAATTGTCGCGTAGATAAGATAATAAGTACGGCAAAAAGAGGAATTTATCGTATCGTATGGCGAACGTGTCGTACTTCTAAAAGTCGGCCACGCAGTACGCTCCAACTTGTCATCGAATTTGTCCAGAAAAAGACGTTTAACGTACTACAATTACGGCACACACACATACATATAAAGGCGTCGGCGAACGTTCCTGATAGTAGGGTATTGTGATTTACATTCGCCATTTGCGACATAACCTTAATTTTCGCGCGCACGCGCATCCATCGTGAGTGCGTATCAATTTGGTTTCCATTAAAATCGTTCGTCTTCGTTTGTTTCCTCCCGGGGGGCCCTCCGTATCGCCGAAAAAAATTTATAATTTGCCTACCAAAGTTTATATGTGTGTATGTGTGTGCCCTCGAATAGCACGTCCGAATAAATAACGTAAAATTTTTTTTAATAGTCGCCCGATCCGTTATCCTTGGTTTTCATATTCTACTTTTTCGTTTGGAAAACGCGTTGACATTGTCTAGATTATCCGTTAGTGAGTTTTTTTCGTAATTTTGAACACTTTCTATTCGTGATCACGAAACGATTTCGTATAATAAGCGCGTTACAAGTTTCACGGGTGCAGTTGGTAGTTTAAAACCCTTAGAAATCGCTCCGACTTTTCGAAATAATTTCTAAACAGTAGCTCAAAATTCAGTAACTGACAAACAATTTTTAAACGATGAGAGCTTTAAAATTTAACGCTAGGGAGCTTTTAATATAGATTTTTTCCCTTTAAATTACGGCATACGCGTTATTTAGGTTTATTATTATTTACGTTCTTATATAAATTGCGCCCTGAATTGATTTGTTCAAATTGGTTTCTACGGAAAAACATTAATTTATTTGTCGATTCGATTATTTGTGATCCATACAGCATTTTGTATAGGTGATCGTATAATATTCTTTTTTCTTAATCGTTTGTATTGACAACATTCTGTTTATATGTACTTATATCGGGTTTCGTAGGTTGAACATATAGATGATTCTTTGGCAATTAAATAACCACGGGCAAGTTCGCGTGCTCAATTCTTAGTCCGTTTATTATTAGTACATCGTGTTCTCTTGTATTGTAATTTATGGACTAGTTCTACACCGTTCGTTTTATTTGGTTTAGTTTTTCAATTTAGATTTTCTTGGCACAGATTTTATATTTTTGATTTTCGGTATCACTTTGTCGCACGAATACTCGTGTTTTAATAATATCGATTTATGACCGCTATCTATCTTATTAGTAATGTTAATATTATATAAAACTGTTCGCGTAGAATAATAATTAATATTAAAAACGATTTGGGTCGTCGAGCATTCAATTTTGAATACGGTTAATTTACACTAATTTGTATAATTTTGATAAGCTAAGATGGTTATTATTGTCTGTTTAGAAAGATAAAACGTAATTAGGAACATTTTACTTTATTCGTTAATTAATTAAGCAATAGCTAATACGATTAATCAAATAGTGTAACGGTATTATAAGTATAGTGATTTTTGTATTTAACATCTGTAATTGTAATAATCCCTTTATAATATTAATACATTTTTAAGATTAAATTAAAGCAAATTAGAAACGAAATTATTAAAATTTAGATAAGAAACGAAAATAAATGAACACGGGTTTTTAATTTCTTTTTAACCCGAAACGAATTTTAAAATAAAATGGCCAGTAATATTTCCAAAAAAAAAAATCGGTCTATTTTGAGTACTTGTATTTTTACATTTGGACTTGTAAAATGTAAAAATATTCCAATCTTTTAATTTAGTGTCTTAAATATTTTTTCTTATCTAAAATATTTTCTATTAAAGTAATACGGATTCGTTATTCATCCATTAGATTATATTTTGGCGTTTTGCGTTGATTTTGTAAATTGTTGCAAATTTATGATAAATAACGGGCAAACGTGGAAAATTCTTAAGATAAGTTTTATTTTTTTTTGTCACACAATCGAAATAATTGTTTTCCATTCAGCTTTCACATTTGCCTAGGACCATATTTATTAATAATATATCATTACAGAATTAAACGAATATCTTATTGGTAAAAATATATGTATTGGATATTGTCGAATTAAAAATAATTTTGATCGTATTTCTGTTAAATTATTATTTATAATCTAAACGATAACATCGTATTATAAAAAACATCGATGTTTGTGCATATAATTTGTTGGGGTATATCTGTGTTTATAGGTACAAATTATATTTGATAAATATGTTTAATGATGAATAATACGAAATTATGACATACATTTGGTTCATTTCCATCCTAGATTTATTATAAATATTAAATAATACAATATTACTGTTCCAGTCATTTAATAATCAACATTTATCAGCTAATAATATAGAATTATGTAATTTCTTATGATTTAAAATTTTAAATACCATTAATTTTTAGATTTCAAATGTCTGTGCATTTGATCAGAACTACAATTTTTTTTTAATAAATAACAATAATAATATAATACGAAGGTTTTTTATAGACGTCAAAATTATAATACAAATTTGAGGTAGTAATTCATGTATAAATGATAAGAAAAATATAAATTCTATTATTTCTGTTTAATATTTACTGTTAATGTAGTAGGTTCGTATATTATTCGAACGCTCGTATTTAATATTTTATTCATTTCAAAATCGTACACCGAATTATAAATTTTAAATAATTATTAAATATACACGGGCCCCGAAAAATAATTAAGGTAACAATTCGAAAACAGATCGTAATTTTTTATCTATTTAATTAAAAAAGATGTATACGTAGCAACGCACACTTTTTTTAATCATATTATAATTAAGTATTACGTAAACATTTATTTACTTTATATAAATGTACACGAATCATAGTAAATTGATGATAAAATTTAAATGAAACGAAAAAAAAGTGTAAATTAGGTATAACAAGTTTATATCGGACTATTAGAATAATAACTGTTGTTGATCATGATCGAGTATGGACAAAAATTAAAATGTATAAATCCATAGAAAAAAAGAAGACCACGTCTATTATTGTAATATCGAACAACAATTGTTACCTGTAAATTTCAGTTTTAATAAATTGTGTTTATTAGTATTATTAAAAAAAAAATAATTATATCGGAAACGAAAATATTTGAAAAATATATCTTGAAGTTACGTTTGCACGTATAAATTAACGAACGAAATTATGCGGCACAACGAATAACAGTACATTTATTATATATTTTAAAGAAGACTAAACAGCATATATAAACCGACGAATATTAACTTCGAAATTGTTTATAACATATTTTTTAATACTCGTCTTATTCGAATTGTTCGAATTGATTATATTTCGTTCGATTATTCTGTACAGTATACTTACATATAACACAATTATAAGGAGTTTTACGATAATATTTCTATTAACCCGTTGTTGATAAAATGATAATATATGTCGATGCTAATGGGCGATTATAGAATATAGAACTGGTCAGTTATTGTTAATTAATTCAGATTGTACATTATCAATATTTCGTAAAATTTACAAAATTGTATATTGTACAGTGTACTTGCGTAAATGTATAATTACTATGAATACGGTTTGGTCGAAATATATTGATTACATTTATTACTCGATAAAATGTAGCCATAAATCATAACAAACGCTTATATATTACGGGCGTACACAAAATGTTAATAATAATAATAATAAAAAATAATTTTAAGCAAGAATACGAAAAAAAAAAATAAACAAATTTGCGTTCATGAATATTTACACTGATAAGTCTTTGTAAAAAAACACACTACTTGACCGACTGTATGTTATAATATGTTACATCAAGGAAAAAAGATACGGAAGTTGTGTTCTAATAGGGTACCTATCATTATAGCACACACAAAGGGATAATGATACTCAAAAAGGGATTGGTTAAAATGGATTTTCCTTCTCGAGGGTCGATATCATATAGCCAGCATAGAATTAACAATACTAATTTCGTTTAAGTAAGAGATAGGTCTAGGAATTTATATATATATAGGTCAAAATGTATAACGTCTGCAATTATTAAATATATTAGAAGATATTTATAACTATACGGATATTGTATATTATTATAGATAAGTAATAAATATATATTATAAAACGATATAGGAAGGCTATATTTAGAGATATTTATTATATAGCTTTCTGTTTTTGAAAAGTAATTATCGTGCCATTTTTAAAATCGTGACCGATGTTGGTAAAGTTATGTCTTTTGGTGATTTTATTAAAAAGAAACGGCTAAGTGTCAAGTTAGGCGAATGTGAGGGCTACCAACGTCATTCGGTAAAGACATTTTACTAAATGTATGACCTAGAAATATTTCTCGGAGAATCCACATCGAAAGTTGTCAGGTTGCGCGATGTGGCAACGTTTTACTGGAACCTTACATGTTCTGGATCGTGATTGATAAGTAATTGGTAACGAAATTTGGAAGACCTAAAGACAGCAGTAAGACAAGAAATCGTCGCGATTCCACAGGAAATGGGGTATTGGCGAACTTTCGAGAAGACACTGCTATTGACAACAACTTCCGTTATTCTTAGCGATGTGATTTATAAAACATAGCATTTCAAATTGGCCTGATGATTATATTTCGAAAATAAAAAGTTTATTTCTTCGTCTTGTTTGGTTTGATTTTTATATTCACATCGTACAAACTGGACACTTTACATAATGTAAACAGTATGTACGTATAGAAATTAAGAAGGAAATTATTCTTATTATTCTCACGAATAGTATATAGTACAGCGGCAAGTAAGTACAATAGGGTAAATACTAACATATCGATTAAATGATATATTACATACTTAAAGTATAGTTATTTTTATACCCCGATAAAAATAATATATTGTAACTAAAAACACGATGATTTTTTGTTTGTTTTATAATTTGTGTTAATTATGTTGTTCGAACGCTTAATTCGATACAAATTAAGATAATATAGTCTGGATGAGTGGAACTAGGCTTTAAAGGACGCAGATAGTAAACACGATTTTCGGGATCTTATTATTTAATTATATTCGGGATTTATTTTTATTTTTTATTAAAAACCGAAAATTTTCGTAGTTTTTTATTTATATACGCACACACACACATACACATACAAATATATATAATCGTATATATACATATACACATAGAAATTTAACATTACTATTCAACTAAAGCAGCTAAAGTATATATTTACTTTTAAAATAATATTTGATTTATTTTTATTATTTTAAACGTTTATATTTAAGTGTCCATAAGTACTATTAACTATAATTAATTTTCATTTAAATTAAGAAGATAATTAGGTTATCGCTACGTATTATTTATTAATGATATTAAATTATTATGGATGGTTTATAGCGATTTTTTATAATAAATACTTAATATGTATCGACAAGTAGGTGGCAATATTTCTTAAGTAGTATAAAAAAATAAATAAATGTTTTTTTTTATGTTAAAAATAATGATATAATTTTCTCTTAAGAAAACTTTTATATAGTTATAAATTCGAAATTATCAATTTTTAGTTTTATCGAATTTAACTAATTGGTAAAATTGTAATAAATATTTCATAAAAAAACTAAGTACTATACAGCATTAAATATATTAAGAATTATGACAATACATGTAAAATGACATATTTTATGCTTACAGATTTCATTTGCTATTAACAATAGAAATTATAAATAATCAAATAGGTAATTAATTATTAGGAACGATTGATGATATATTATGATTGATATGTTACTAGTTAATTGGTTTATATAGTAGTTGTCAGAATTGTACGTGATTGTTTTGCTATAAAACGATTAAATTTATAATATCCGATTTCGTTTTTTATGATATAATTGCTATTTGAAGACTATTCCAGATAGTCTTTTAATCTATTATACTAAAACAACATACGTAGACGATAAGATGTAAGGTATTATTTTTAGTGTTTCTAAATTTATTTTTTAAAATAGGATATACTTTATGTACATTATTTGTTATTTTTATGAGGATTTATGTACTTTTGTTAATAATATTTGTAACCTCATTATTACGGCGAAATAAGTGGTAAAAGAAAATGGTTGATCGTTTAACGTAAACATAGTTGCAGGTTTGTTGACTACTTGTTTTTTTATAATTATTTGAGATAATGTCTTTAATTATCATTAGTCATTCTATAATATTTTAATTCGTGTCGAGTACTGATCATTAAATAAAAACGCGCGACTTAAGTTTGCTATTCTTATTTTTTTTATATATACGTCTAACCTAACTACAACGTTTCTTTGGACTTTGGAAACTATTAAATATATAACGTTAAAAAAGCCATATAAACAGTAATGTTTCTTAAAATATTCATTGTGTAGGGTTTAAAAAGTAAATAGGCCTTTATGGGGGGAGCTAGGCATAATTCACTAAATATATTTCTTATTCGTGTATAGAACGTATACCAGTAATTTTAGGCAATTTAGTACCTAAATATAATATTATACATACGTTATACAGATGTATTAAATTAATAATTTTTAAAAAAAAGACATCGGAGCAGTGTAAAATCGTATATCATTATTATTATAGCAATATTTTATGGTAGTGGCTAATTTTAAAATTTTAATTTTCTTTTTGTCCTTATGTGGTGAGGGCTCAAACCAATAAATTTATTATTATTTTATAATTATTTACCGGTATACCTTATATACTTAGCTTATTGTCACTATTCTAAAAACAGGATTTCATAAAACGTCGATTTATTCGCGTATATCATAATTAAATGAATATAGATAATATTACGTTATCATCATAGTATAGCGAACAATTATTTATTATTAATAAAAACATATTTATTGGCTTGCCTGTGAATATTTTTAATTTGCTGTTGTGGCTTACGAAATAAACGTTCCTAATCACTAATATAGAACAATGTGTCAAAAAATAACTACTATACTATATTTCTATGGGTTATGCAAATAAGAGCGTGTTGTACGCGTATTATGAGCGCAGGCAAAAACACGATCATTAAGTATTTTAGTTTCAAAATCACTTCTCAAACGTGCATGGATTACAGATTTGTTTAAAAGTTTTCGCTAATAGTTACGTTAACGCCCATATATACTGAATATTATTACAATATATTATTAATTTGATTGAAAATCGGGAATTTTGTGTCTTAAAACAAAAGCTATTTTTAATAAGTTTTGTGCAGGTAATTTTTACGAAATATCGAGAAAAATTAAAATCGGTATTAGTATTACTTCAAAGGTTTATTTTATGTCTTATTTTTATAATGAGATTACAACAATTAATAGTAATTTTTATCAGGAATATATTATTTTAGAAAGTTGGGCTTTTTTTTGTATATACGATTCATTTTTCGGATAAGACGTATTTTGAAATTCGACTTATTAATTAAAAATTTTTTTTGCTTGAAAAATCTCGATAATACTTATTATTCATAGATACAATTTTTTAATTAATTTTATTTACTTTTTCACAATTAAACATACTAAAATTTTAGATATTTTAAATTTGAACTAATTATTTATTTTAATATTGAGTTACCTTTTTTTACATTTTATACATATTTCAGATTCTCCGATAGTCAATATAAGGTTTAACTTTATAATGAGCGTTTATCTATTTGATAATTAGTATATACGATTTTGGGTAGCGTAAATATTCAATATATTTTTTCATTAATATTTGGGTAGATTGAAAATTAAACATATTTTTGTATCGGGTAAAATCTTTTTTGAATTTAGTTGTTTTGTTTGGTAAATTGAACTTAGCTCATAATCGTTTTGCAAATACAATAATTTATCACTTTTATTATTTGCTTTCACATATTAAACATACTATTATCATAATGACTTCCTTTTATGATTGTACATTTGTATAGGGTGATTGGAAAATTCATCTGTATAAAAGCATGTTTGATTACAAGCACGTGTGGTTTGTTTTTGAATTTATAATTAAACTATATTTGCTATAATAAAATGCAGTTTAATTTTATAATTTCGAGTTTTGATAATTGACAAAAATTAGTGTGATAATGACACAATTATTTATTAACTAGTTTATATAATATGTTTATCAATTAAAGATGATAATGTGTTAATATTACTATTAATAATATCGTTTAATTTATAGCGCACTTAATACAATTATTTCAATTATATGTAACTATAAACATAATAATTGTGCAGAAATTCGTAAAATTTGATGAAGAAATGAATTATGGTCAAATCTAAATTTTAATTAGTTAATATTTACTATAAATATTTATTCACGAAGTGTGCTTATTAGAAATGTAAACAAATATATATAGGTTTTTTAAATTTGACCAAGTGCCAGAGTACATTATATATATATATATATATACGTTCTATTCATACATTTTATGGGTTGTTACTAACCAAGTTAGTATTATTATATATTAATATTATATTATCATATCAATTAAGTATTAATTACCGTTTGATAAAATTTCGAGAATTATTAAAATTTTGTAAAATTTATATTTTCATCGATAATAATAAAAAAAGAAAGTTACGTATTTTAGTATTTTAAACTTAGTTTTCGTACGGAAATTGAAAAATTGGATAATCAGATCCACAAGGTCTTAAAACAGTGAAATCACAAATTGTCTTTTAAATTAAATTAATATATAAGTAACATAAATTAATTCGAAGATAAGTACGCATATATTTTGACCTCGGTGTAGAAAATAAAATGTACTTCAACGGTTATAATCAAAATTAAAAATAATTTTGTTAGATAAAATAAATAGATATCTACTTTATAATTTTATTATTTTAACGGTCATGTTTATACAAACAACTATGTTAAACGTTATAATAGTTTATTTTCTATTTCCTTTAAAATAAATTAACTTACGTATATAGGAATAACAATATAGACCATAGAAAATACAAATTAAATATATAACGATTAAACATTTTATTTGGTTAACGGGCATGTTTGCTCAGCCACAAGGCACAGAGTGGCAATTGTATACCATGCATACAAAGTGTGTATTAATAAGCGTTTACAAATTAATGTTTAAACGTTAATATGTCCTTATATCATAGTGGGACAAGTTGTAAAGTATGTAGTTCATGCTTTAATGTTCTTAAGAATTATTTCGTTATATGTAAATTTTACAATTAATTAATCGAGAACGATGACTAATCCGAATGTTTATTAGAATAAGTTAAACACTTTTATCTCCATTACGTACTTAGCTGTTGTTTTACGATGTTTTTCCCACATCATATATTTTCGTATATATTTTTGATATCATATTTTGAAAATTATTATTATTTATTTTACGCAAATTGTTGTTACCGTTTTATCGTTTTAATTATTTTAGTATTCACCGATATTCGTTTAAAAAATATAGTAGACTACTCGTTTTGTCGACGTGTAAATTTATTTTTGGTGTAATGAAAAAAATTTTGATACGCTATCAAACTTGATATTTTAATGTATATATATATATATACATATATTTCATCTTTCATTCAGTACCGCTTGTTATGTAATAGATTTAATTAAAAATTTTTCTTCTTTTTATTATTCATTATTATTAAAAATATTATTTGTTTTATTACAATTATACCTCGAATGATTTTATAGAAATGTGTCGGTAAATAATTATGTCGGAGAATCGAGTTGTTTTGCAAATCAGGTGCTGGTGAACGAAATTTGTTAATCCTTAAAAACATATAGTGACCATGGCCTTGTTAAATAAAGTTTCTAAAATATACTTCACACGTTTAAATATCGTTATATCTTTTTTTAATTAGTAATTCTAGTTTTTATTCGATATTCAAGGAGAAAGTAATTGATAAAGTACACGAAACCAAAATAATAACGAATTTTCGCTTTATTAACGTCGAAATAATTTGAAGTTAACAGTATTTGAAAGTGATTATGATTTTTGGATTTTGTATGGAATAAAATAATTATTTCGAATAAATATTTAATACGATCTTTGTTATTAAGTTATCTTTGATTTTTAACTATATAAGCTAGGATAGAATTACTTAAAATTAAATCGAATTTATAATCAACTATTTAATCTATATAATGAACACGGACAGGTTATTCACTTATCGTAGTATAATTATAAATATACTTACTTGAAAATATCGAGTCTATTGTTTTCTAATTAAATTTTATATTTCGAATATTTCATATAACGGATATAATTATGATGAGGTATGTTAATATTAATTATAGATAAATGGTCTTTGAACTCTATAACATTATTTAACAAAATATTTCAATAAAAAAATCTTAGTTTTAGAATGATTATACTTATAATTTTAACGCTACTAAGTAAATAAGACACAATAAATTATATTTAATATAGGTAGCTACTGTCATTTGGATGTATAAATCGTGTATGAATAATAAATGTATTAGGTATACATTTTTTTTTAAATTTTCACGTTATATGATATAGATTTTTAAAACAATTTCATTTTAGGATATTAATTGATATCGTGTAATTAAATAATGTGACAAAGTAGAACGAAATATTGATAAAACCCAAATCAAGACGCCCTAATTGACCGAAATTAATTTTTTTTTAATTTTTTTACTTTTTACTTGTTTAAAATTTTTTAGAATATTTTCGCAAACATATTAAAAGATATATTGTACTATAGTACCATTTTGTGTATAAACAGTTAAATTAAAAGCCGTAATTACCGAGCTAGTTAAAAAATATAGGAAAAATGTAAAAATACGTATAGTATGTAATAGAATAAATTTAATTTCTACGGAATAAATTCGAAATTATTGTTTTCCAAATATAAACTTTTAAAAAAATAAAAGCGAATTAATAAAATAACTAGACGTTAGAAAAACAAAAATAATAAACGATATTTTCTAACACTTACTTTAATTTGTTTATCCATGCGCAGTATGGCGTTTATATTCTCTTCTCGACCATGGATTTATTAATACGTAGAAATCGTTTATTAATTAATAACAGTAACGATAAAAATAAAAATTCGAGTTATTGTAATATTATTTTATTTATTATTGCGCGTAACACTTCCGAAACACGTCGAATGATTTCGAATTAGTGTTAGCATAGCAGTTGTTGCGGCGACAGTTCGTAGCGAAACACGCATGCAAGGTCGTGTGATGTGTATGCCATACTACACGATTACACGAACCGATCGAACTACGATATATACTGTGTTATATAATGATAACTAAATACAACGGTTGCACATTACATCCTCTAAAAACAAAACAACTGATTTATTGTGTGAATGTCAAACAAGTAAAGGTTGTCGAGTATTATATTTTTACGCAAATATATTGATAAATGTGGCGTGCATGGAGTGTTAGTGTCGACGTTGCAATTCGAAATTTATTATTCCTTCGCTCCCGTCGGAGTTTTAATACTCGAATTGATTTTGGGTAATTGTCGACGCGTCGTTTTCATATATGGCGACGCGTTACATTAATATTACGACCAATACGATACATATAGTTATAGTTATACGTTATAGTGTATTTTAGTTGTTACGTTAGTAGATATAATTGTTGTGCACCTCGCGTATCGTTTTAGTAACATTTGGTCAAACAGACTGGACGATTATGTAACTATCGTAGTATTTTTAAAAATACGAAAATATATATTTACGACGAACGCGATTTTTGTTATTCGACAATGTATACGAATATTTCATATGCCAATGTAGCGTGGAATTATCTTTTAAATTTATTTTCGGAAAAATTGCGGTCGCCAATATTATTAATTACAATTTCGTGTTAACGTCGCTATCTTTTTTCCATAACGTTTAAACAAATAATTCGTACGAAATTTGACCGACCATTAAACGTTTATTTTAAAATAATTACGAATTACGAATTGGTACGTTGTTCAGGTGTACCCATATAATATTGTCGCTACTTTCACATTTAACAATATATTATTCAAACGTCGAGGTATAATTAATAACATTTTTTTAACTTTTTATAAAACTTATCTTAGTTCCCTCACGAAACTACGAACATTTTGGGTGGGTTAAACTATCCAAGTTCCATTTAGAAGAATATGGCTTTTAACGATTTCATTTTTCTTCAGTTTTCATTAATTAAAATAAAACGTTTTTAAATATATGGCGATTGTTAAAAAGTGACTGTCACCATTTTAATAAAAAATTATATTTTCCAACATAAATTGCGTTAAAAATAATAGTAAACTCATTATGCCGACTTACCGAGCGTTACACCGTAATGGTGATGTGATATGTTATACTATTGTGTTACTATAATTCGCTTAGAGATTTGAAGGATACGACCATGAGTTTATTTAAAAAATAAAATGTATATAACTATAAAATTATAGACATTCGTCGACAATACGTATATATAGTACAAAATAAAATATAAAACTACACAAGGAATTGTAATATACATAATATCGTACGTACGTACGCAAATAATATGCATGTGTAAACGAAGTGTTAAATTGAAGAAAAAAATAAAATTTTCGTATTTAATATTAAACGTTTAACGACGCGAATAGTGTATAGTTAAAACATCGTTGGCGACTATGTTTGATCGGGGAACTTAACTTAGTACAAAACCACTATTATAGATTCCGACGTTTCAGTGTTGGCGAGAACGATATAAAGAGGTTATTCGTTTTACAACGACGAGTTTTTCATTTCGTCGTATTTTGGAGAAAACGTTGGTTTTTGAGATGGTATGGGCAAAGTCGTATATCGGTATTACACGAACGTATTTAATTTGTACATTAAAATGTATTACATTATCACCGTCTATTCTACGTTAATCTAATATGCCCAAGATGCGAAATATGCGAAATCCGAACGCTCTTTCGGTAATATTCGTAATAAATTCGTCAATATTTCGAATTTTTCGTTAAAATTCGAAATTATTCGCCAAATCACGTACTCGTATATTTTATGGAATATTATTTATCGTTTATAATCGTGTGTACATCTAAACGTATATATATACGCGTTAAATATACATTACACCGTTTATTTTCCCGATAGATGTCGCATTTAGTCAACTTTTAACCCCCGTGTCATTCGTTCGTTTTCAACCCCTTATACACGCCGTGTGCTCGAGTGGCGTTTTCCGAGGATAACATTAGTTTCAACGTCCGCGTTCTGGCCCTCGGACGCGTATTTTGCGCGCGTTTCAACGTTAGTTTATATTAACGTTAAACAATTGTGTCGTTGTAAATCCATAATAGCCGATTATCTGAATCGTTCAGCGACATGTACGTCGTTTAAATACGAACTTATTTTGCGTAAGTACTTTATTGGTAGCACTACGGCGATTTTTAGCGTAATAAAGTTGTGTTTTTAATCTAGATTAGAATCGCCGCGTTATATTACAGTAGTGTTGCGTGCACAGTTTCTACAGTATGCGTTCTCGATTACGTTTTGTTTTGTCTTACGCGTAATGATCCTAAAGAATATGAATAAACCGCGTTAGTGGTAGTACGTAGTAGTTTAAAGAGGAAATATCGAGCGCGTACAATTTATTTTCAAATTTCGGTATATTCTCGGCCAATGTGTTTTGCGAAAAACGTATATTCTCATTCATATTTCTAAAAATTTGGTTTACCGAAAACGAAATAGAATTTTTAGTTGCACACACACACACGCGCGTACATTTCTATATCATTTTATTTTTAACACATTCGTATTTGTTCGTAACTTTATTAATTATCAATTTTCTTTCCAATCATTTAGTTTATAAATCGTAACTTAGCGCTATAATTTTCTTTAAGGGTATTACAATTGGTATGTTTAGTAGTCTGTGTTGTCAATTTACTTTTATTTAAATTTCCGAATACATATCAAGAAATATATATATGCGTGTGTGACTACTGCGGTTGCTATGGAAAAATAGTAGCGGTTTTGTGGGGGGATGCAAAATTGTTCATAACGAGATTTCGCCACAACTCCCATACATGTTGCGATACGATCTGTTTGAGTGGCACGGAGGGCGATCATTTTTTATACGTAAAAAAGGGCATGTCGGGATTTTGTTTGTTTCCAATATTATGTAAATATTATTCATTACTAATCGAATAAAATAAACATCACGGTAAATTTATACACACACGTACTAAATATATTTATTTATTTATTAAGCCACCTTAAACCAATTAAAAATAAAAAAAAATAGAGGGATTATTTGAACAATTTTAACTATCGTAACGATATTATGATTTCGATATAAAATTATTTCGATACATATCGTTGAAAATGACGAATTCGATTATAAAATAAATACGTTTTAATTTCTTTCGAAATTTTATTATTCGTCGTTTATACACACGATACAACGGAATTTATTATTATTTTATAAATTTAAATTAATGGGACCGTCGCATTAACAGTGAATTGTATTTTACATTACATATTACTATGTTACCTAACTTAATATTTGGAAATTACAACGTATTGATTATTAAAGTACTCGGTAAAATAAAAAATTAAAATACGCAATACGTAATAAAAAATATAATTCTACTAAATTTTCAGTGTTGTTGGGATTAAATATTGGTATTACCACGAAGTAAGTTGGTTGTTGAGTATTGAGGGTTGATCATTAAAATACTTTATCCAGTGAAATGTACGCTTCAAAATTATTATGTAGTTTGTCTAATAAATTATAAATTAAATAGGTACTTTTAATATAGGTCATTTGGAAAATGAATAGATTTCCAAAAACGCAGCAGTTATTCGTTTTTTATTTAATAACATTTACGCTAGTTTTTTTTGTCGTGATTCAGAAAACAATAATCATAAATAATCTAAACTTTCGCCGATTACTTATTTAAATATTTTGTAGACGTAATATATTATCCGAATATAAAATAATTCGGTAATCTGACCAACTGTTTTTTTTAAGTTTCTGAATTTCGCATATATTATCTACTGTAAAAGCGAAATTTAGTGACTCGCATTTGTTTTTTTTTTATTAACGCGTCTCTCAAATTAAAAATAATTGTACAGCTTTGACTTCCGTTGTGTTAAGAAATGTAAGAAAAATGTCAAACATCATTCTGTTCATAATATTATTTAAAAAATTTAGAACTATTAAAATGTGTTTAAAAATGTATAGGTTAAGTACCGTGACTTTTTAATTATTCAAATATAATTATAAGGAGTTTTTCATAATTATTCATTATAATGGACATTTATTTGAACGTAAAAAATTATTTTAATAATAACGTTGTTTATAGTTTTATTAATTTTACGCGGATAATAAATAACATCCCAAAGTAGATGTTAAATATTTAGTATTAATGAATAGTTAATGTATTCTTTAAATTAATGTTGATTTGAAAAAACTATTCGACAACCAAGTGTTTTTTTGATAAGTCATTGTTTTTATACGTTAATTTTGAACGACATTTATTAAGTATTTACTTTTAACGACAAATTTGTGTTCAATTATTAACTATATTTAACGTTTCAATACTAAATAATATTTTAAAGAATCGGTAATGTTTGCTACACAACAGAAGTGTAGTTACATTAATTTTGGCGCGAGCCAGGTTTGGATTCTTTTAAATATCAAAAAGAACACGTAATCGTTGTGTTTGAAAAGCTTTGGTAATACAATAAAAATACAACGCTCCGGAATTTCGCTTAGATGACCGTATTTAATTTCCAATTATTCGATACGGGAAATATTTGATTTTATCGTTTAAAATCTACTTACGAGAAAAAAATATAATATTGTAGAACCGATATGCTCTTTTAATTTTCTAAGAATCAAAAATTGTTTCGAAACGTTTAGAGTTATTTAAAATATATTACTTTAATCTCTTTTTATACGGTAAATATTTCTAATTAAAAACAAAACCTTAATTAGGTAAAAATGCGTATTATTTTTAAGCAATACCAAAATGTACACTGTACGGTGTTTTGTGAAATATCTTCAAGATGGTGTCATAAGTGGCTATTTAATTTCTTACATTTCCAGAATATTCATTTTCCATGTACCATTCTGTCGAAAGATTATAACTTTATAAGATATTTCCGATGGGTATAAATATAACGCATTATCCTCTCAATTTACTACTACGGAACATTTCATTCAGTATCCGAAATGGCTAAATCGTGTGCAACGGATTTGACAGCCCCCTGGAGCAGTATTGATTTGGTATATTTTTTGATAGGTTTTGAGCGGTTGGTATTTTTTCTCTTCAAGGTTTATTTTACTAGTATTTTTTTCCTGTTATTATTTGTTGCCAAAAGTTCCAAAAAACTTTTATTGCAATGCTATGGCGGCAAAGGTGTCGCGTGCCAGCGGTATTTTTGGCTATTTACCAAAAGTCATGTGTATCGATCGGTTGAGTCTTTCACCTTTCCCAACCCTAGTGGATGGTAAAGATGGGAAAATATATAAAAACATGAGAGAATTGAACGAGTTAAAGTTCTAATAAACACAACTTTTTGGCAAACAGTCAAGACGTGCTTAGAATTACACTCGTGTTATCCATCAATGAACGTTTGTCCTAGTAAAAAAAACAAAAGAAAACCGTGTTCTGACACTTGTGACCATTCAATTTAAAGCATCGAGTTTTTATTAAACTTGATGTTACTTAAATGTTGAAATTGCTTTTAGGCTTAACGGAAAATATTTTCTAATTTAAAATACGCGTTACATTACACACATTTAGTGTACTTTTTTATTCCTTTAGGGATTTAATTTTGGTCGTTGCGTACATTTTGATTAGCGTTTGATCCTATATTTATTTTTAATTTGAAAGCAACAATACTTCTGAGTGTTTAGTTTACTACTATAGCCAAACACAAGTATAAATACACACACTTATATATACGAAAGTTCTTAAAAATATGACGAATATTATTACATTTAATTATTTAAAATTAATTTTTGAAGATTAAATAGGTTTAATCTATTATATTTAAAAAATGGTCGAGTTTTATGAACGTATATTGTTAAATTATGTTTATTTGAGTACATATTTACTTATCATGTTAATATATTTATTTTATATATATATATATAAGATGAAAATGACTAGGATGATATAAACTTGTTATCTATAAATAAATAGTTAAACGGAATAATCGTCGAATTATTGAAGTGGTCGTAAAAGTAGATAAGTAAATAGAAATAAATAAAAATATAAAATTGTATTGGTAGAAACTCTTGACATTTGATAAGGTACGACTAATTTCCACACGTAACACTACGCATATTAAATTGCGAGTATATATATATAGACTGTAATTGAAATTGTAGGATAGCTCGGTAATTTTGTCATATTAAAATTAAGTGGTTTTCGAGAACCGCAAGTTTTCGGATATTTATCTATATAAACTTTACGCGGTATCGTATTATTTTTAATTCGATAATAGGTACTTACAGTATAGTATTAAATTAGATATAAAAATAAATAATTATAACCAAATGTTGTTATAGTTATACAAATGATTCTCTTAATATACGTACAGTCATTATTAGTAGTACAGTGTATATATTATATGATAATTGATAGAATATAAACTTATTTTCATTTTACATTTTGTCGTAATATAACATATTCAAAAACTAATTGTACTAAACGTACTTACACATATTTGTAACTTGTATTTTGTTTTTTCTGTACATACGAAAATAATTATTGCTATTTGATCGTAAAATATATTAATATCGAGTATTACCTACGTATTATCATTCAAAATATTATAATAAATATTTACGGTAAATTACGATACAATATTTTTATGGCGATTTTAAAGTGTTTTTCTTTATGTAATATATATGTAGGTTTTAATTTATACGCATTTAACCGTTATACGTTTCGAAATTAGCGTCTAGTGTTTAAAGAGTTGTTTCGTTAAATACATTTCAAAAACATCACGAATTACGATCGATAAATATTCGAACCACAGATACGGGCAAATGCCTCGTTTACACCGTGGTTAAATGAAGGAGGAAATAATAAATAAATAAAGATCGACGACGGGATAGAACGCGATCGGTACGCGAAAGTTTTGAAAACGTATTTTGTAATGACATCGGCGCTACACGTTGGAACGGAATATCGAAGGCTAGAAAAATTACCTATTCGTCCACTGGTTATGATAAAAGCGGACGAACGTGCGCGTTACGAAGATGTATATCCCAGACGTTCGTTGTAAAATCTATCGCTCGAACAACGGATTTGAATTTCTCTTCAAAAAACACGATTGCCCTCTCGTATTTGATCGATGTACGAATTACATTATTGTGTCAGTTACGCGTACGCATACAAATACGTTTCTCTAATCATATGCTTACGAAAGAGGAAGAATAGAAAAGTTTATATATATATATATTATACAAATCGGTTTGTAGAAATATAAACGGCGTACAACATCGTAAAAGTATATTGGAAGAAAAAATTTGTCTCTAACGCAATCCGATTTTATCGTTTATTTTATTTTATTGCGTAACATAATCATTCCAATACGCCGTCTAATCGCTGTGTCAGCAAACTCGAACTGAATTTCGTTTAATATAAGCGTACTAAAAGTAAACGACGGACTACGTGGACAGTTATATTATGCGTAAGTCCCGAACATGTCGTCTATATTTTTAACGAACGAAACATAAATTTAACGTACTTACCGTTTATATATTTGCTTAAAATAATATTAAATGGTTCGATACGATTTAAATCGTCATCGAATATTGGTTGAAATCCATATCGATACGCCGACTGTTTTTAAAAACGTTCGAATCGCGTTCATTTCACCGATAGCCTAATGATAGGCACCGTTATGTACGTTCGTATGGTTTTGCAAGGTCAACATTTAACGAACGATTAGATAAAACGAAAAATAGGCGACAATATATACTAACAAAAAATAAAAAAACGTAATTTCTTTGGTACGGTAATTAAATTTTCAAAACGGGAATATTTATCGGTTAATTAAAAAAAAATTTTCGTCATTATTATTTCAGTGTACGTAAATATAATTTGTACGTCTTTGTATTGAATTTAAATGGCGACGTTCGTTACGCGTTAATTACGTAATTTTTCGAATATTTAGTTATAATAGTCGTGAAGTGGCATTAACGAACGCTCAAGTTCTGCCGTTTCGCGGCTACGCGAAATATTCATTTTCGAAGTTTAATTATTTACTCGTGTTATATTCCATATGACACGGTGAAAACTTGTTAGGAACGCTCCTCTGTAATAAGATTCGTGACCACGCACAATGAAACGCGGTAATTTCTTTTTAGAGAAAAAAAGTAACGTGACTTTTTGCTGACGACTTTGTCAGGTGCTATTCCGAGGAAGAGAAATCAAGGGGCTGTACTCGAGGAGGCGCAAAAAATAAAATAATCGCGTACGGTTTTTTTGTATAATACGAGATCCGTGACACAATATTATACATTTTAAACAATATATTTTACGTTTTTATTTTGTTAAAAATAACACGGCCCTCGGAATACACAATATTGAAATTCACCAATAAGTTATTCGTTTTCAACCGTATAGATAACCGTATTGATGCAAATATGACCATATTAATACAACCGATTCGACGTACAAAGCTAGATAGCTAAACATTTCGATTAAAACGATTTCAACACGCAAGCGATTTTTTAAACGCGATACGTTAGTTAATAGTGGTAATTAAAAGAATAAAAAGAAAAAGGATTATGTTTAGAGTAATGTATATTTAATCCGTTAAAATAAATTTAAATTGTTTCAATTGTTTCTTTCCGTTCGTTCGGCGTAGGTAGAGTAAATAATCTCTCGACTCGTGAATAGTGTCGAATATATTAGTCGTAATTTGTAAAAACGGAAAATTAGTTCACTGAACTTTTTACGTACGAAACTTGATGGTGGTTCAAGAATAAATATTATAAATACGTACCTACACTTACCTATAAATTACACGCAGTTCAGCGTCGATTACGGTTACAAATAGGTACATTTGAGTAGTTAAAATTTCCCGTAGGGTATTATTGTATTCTGTTACGAATAAAAGTTACGGACGGAATCGCGAAAACAACGTTCGGGTAGAATAATAATAATAATAATAATAATAATAATAATAATAATAATAATAATAATATCGAATTGACGTACGCATTTTGCCGGTTAGGCGATCTGTTTTTGAAAAATATATATATCGCCGAGATTCAGGGAGTCAACGAAGGAGACATCGGCGACTTTAATTAAAAAATACGCTCGAGCGTCGGGAAAAAGTTCGACAATAATAACCGTACTTTCTCTCCTCGTCTCATCCATTGGTCGGGTTCGAGCTGTTATTCCGTTGGACGTTGAAACGGATCGATATTTATCCGATTTTTGCCCTGAAAACGATTCACTCCACTAACCGATTTATTATTTATGCGGGCCGTCTCGTGGCTACTACACGGCTCTGATATGCATTTACAAACGTGACACGTGCTTACGAAGTATATATTTATATATAGAGGTAATACGCGCATGGAGTTGTCCGTTTACTACCGTTGGGTAGTAAAAAAATAATATATAACATTCAGATATTGATTTTGTTTTTTACGCTGAAAAATTGTGGACCGCAGTAGATGTATGTGTTCGTGTATTATATATATATATAATATTACTACTATTACTACTACTACTACTATTATTACTACTACTATTATTATTACTACTACTACTACTACTACTACTACTACTACTATTACTACTACTACTACTACTACTACTACTACTAACTACTACTACTATTACTGTCTACCACAGTATTCGGGAGAGTAGTAGGTGACGGTGGTGGTGGTGGTCGCGAAGCTATAAATAAATTATTGCACGTTTTTGTTCGCGATGGGAAGTCCGCGGGGTTGCGTTTTGGTGGGAGAAGCGAGGGTCCTGCTATGCGTATAATACGCATTAGGGTTGAGCGGCAAGTGGCGGCGCGTGCGGACGGGGTGACGGAAGAGCGCACGGGCGGAAGAGGGTGGGGGGTGGGGTAGAGGCCAAACAACAAGGAAAGTTTTTATCCTTCACCACCTTCCCGTGTCCCATCCTCTTCTTCCGTGCACAGCCCTCCCGAAATTCCGTATCGCCGACGGTGCGTTTTGCCGAATGTCAAACGCACGGCCCCCGGTACCACCACAGTCCCTAAAGGTCAGAGTCGAGTTCCGGGTAGTTTTTCATGACGCGCAAAGGCTGTGTACCGCGCACGACCGCGTAACCGACGTCCGTTTGTCGTCGTCGTCGTCGTCGTCGTCGTCGGGCCTTTTTACGGGTTTTCCGGGCGAAATGAAATTAGTCGATTAATGGCCTTAAAAAAAGGATTCAACCGTTACAGCAACGTGAACGTCGTGCAAAGATGGTCCCTCGTCCGACGGTTAACGACATTTCAACGATAAAAACGCCGTCACGTAATTAACGATATATTTTACGGTTTCCCGAAACGTTTTTCAAATTTCCCGCGTCGACTGAATTAATATCGTCGTTCATTTTTAGTTTTTTTTATATCGAATATTAAATTGTAGTCGAGTAGGATTTGTGTATTCGTATTTACACACTCTCGCGCACATATATGTCATAGGCTATTGTACAATGTGTAACATACGATCGATATTTTCGATATAAATAGAGTTTACGGAATTCTCTACCTAATTAAAATACACTTAACGATAGTTAATTTTTTAATATAAAATTGCGCCTTTATCGGCGAGTCGTTTCTACACATTTCGGGAAAATGAATTTTAAAAATGTATTACAATTTACATCGTACAATTAATTTAATGTTTTGAGAATAGAAAATAATAAGTTCATTTTTAGTTTTATTATTTAAATCAATATATGGAAGTATTATAAATACTTTTTTTATTCTCGAAAAGTTTATTTGATATATTAAAACGAATTGACTTTTTACGGCTCTATGGCAAAGTTATTACGGAAAACTATAAACTATTCTCATTATCTCGGTGTTTGTTTAGGAAAAATATGGAAATGTTATCAAATAATTAAACTAAAGATAACAAGTGCCAGCGTACGTAATAATAAGAATTAATTTCCTTAAATAAAGTTTTATATTTTGTACGCGTAAATTATTAACAAACAATAAATACAATAAGACTGACGTTTTCATGGTTTTTCCGGAGTGAAACAATTTTTCAAATAACAATTTGAATTTTGTTAATTTTGTGTAACTTCCATCGCAATAACGTGACTAAAACGTACCGGACACCACCAAACGGCAAACTGCGTATTTCTCATGGTCGTTACACGGTTCCTCTTTTTTTTTTGCTCGTGTTGTATCTTTTTAAAGTATTGCTTTTCAACTCATTATAATGGGTTTAAAAAAAACTAATTGGTATAATATTGATGGTTTGAAGGATATTAGTCAGTTTTTTCGTTTGAAAGATGTATTCTTATTGGTTATTTATACTTACCACGATCGTTATGATTACATAACATCAATGTAAGCAGACGAGTCAGATTTTTGTTGTTATAAAAACATATTTTATAATATGGTACAATGGTTATTGTACTACTAATAATAATTATACAATTTCGATAATATTCTAACAAAAGAAATAATAATAACGCGTCGTCGTAAAACCAACCAATACATTCTTTACTTCATTCGGAATCTGAAATAATAATAACATTTTTTCTGCTATCGATCGGTGAATACAATAAAATACTAAACCTTGTTTTGCAATAACATCTACATTTTTATTTTTAAAAATATTTTAAAAAACATTTGTTCCGTAAAAATGGTTTTTAATCGTAATCTGTTGAATGTTATTAAAAATATAAAAGTCATAACATACTCAATTTTCTCTAATATAAACATAGGTATAGTTAGTTAGTTCTTTTTCATCTCGACAATTTTTCATATTTTTAACGCTATAGATAATAGATAAGTAAGTACGTAACATCTATTGTATACATACATGCACTTATATATATATATATAACGTTTCACGATTTGTTTAACGGTTATTTAAATTTATATCGAATAAAAGTTGTATTATATTTCTAATTAGAAAAACTATTTTAAAATACTTTTAGAAACAAACGGTTGACGCGGAATATGTGTAAAAACGTTTGTTTAATGTAGTTTGAATAGCTCTTTTGGAAAACTATAGATGCTACGCGGTCGGGAAATATTTATAAAAAAAAAATAAATAAATTATTTATACGCCTAGAATAAATTATTTATTTGTTTTAGACGGGCTGAAGAAATATGATACGTATCGTGTGGCCAATTTTGCTGCTAGTGTTGATTTCGATCGCTACAGATGTCGACGCCAAGGTAAATAAAAAAAAAAAAACGTTCGTTCACTTATAGTTTAGTTTAGTGGCATAAAAGAGCCGTAATAATTAAAATATATATAAAACGAACGTCCTCACTGTGTGATAATCTCTGGTAAATCTATGCTTAGCTCATTTAGTCTAAACGCCTTTTAAAAGGTCCGGTATTAGAGGCTTTTGGGAGAGGATAAACATAAAACGACCAGAATACAAATTGGACGAGCGCCATTTTAAATACTCCCTTCCTTTTCCACTTCCTGTCGTCTATTGCCTTTTACCGGGAACGCAAAACGCGGTCGAAACTATATATATATATAGGTAGCTTTTATCCGAATAAACCTCTAGGCAATATAGAACTCTAAGACCAGAAATTTTCGAATCGTAATTAGAAGTTTTAGGAGGAACAATAGATAGCTAATGGTGTCTAAAAGGTTCGAGTCTGTCGTCAAGCGTAATTATGTATTCTGTTTTTAGTTCGGAAACCCATAATTGTAACGAACGTATATTATAATATCGCTATTATTAGAGCGCCAGTTGTTTCAAACGGCGTTGCTTAGGTGTTGACACGACACGACGAAAATATTAGACAATTTCCCGATAAATAAATTTTTCTAACTCTGGCCGCGGGTTACTATTATTTTTTCTGATAACGATTACAATTTAAACCGAGAGAGTTTAAACGCAATTAAAATTGTGTAACGTTACTTTCGAGTAGCGATTGGCGATTGTAAATAAACGAGTATTACGCGACGCGATTGTAGCGCCGTAGTACCGTATCTATTTAGGCTATAACGTCGCCGATTAGGACGAACGATTTTGAAAACGATTTTTTAGTTTCGTAATAAAAAAAACCACGATTTGTTCGGCAATAAACGAAGCGTAACGAGTTCCGTTTTATTATACACGTTTAAGTTTCGAACGCCGGCTTTCAGAAATACCGTAGTCGCCGTTTGAATTATCGTTATTATTTTTTTTTTCTAAAAATAAAAATATACAATAACGGGGCGTTGAATGACGGTATAATATACTTTTACCTTTTACGGTATCGTTGTGTACCCATTCGTCGTCGAAATAGGCGAAGAATATAGGGTTGTTATTCACGCGTTGTAATACTCGGTCCTCCCCTCTCCCACCGTATCTCACGGGAATATTAGTCGCGATCCAAATCTACGGCCCCGTAATATTTACATATATTTTTACACCGACAAGGGTGGGTGTCCTTTGTTTTACGTAGTTTTACACGGCCTAACCCTTAAGTGGGGTATTTTATATTTTTCCTTCACGCGACGCGGGTTGGAAATACGATACGCTATATTTTAGACGCGCGTGTTGATCCGTGTAATAAACAAACCCTATGTTTTACCGGACATATCGCTCTATACAGTCGTCGGTGCACAAAATATCGTTTACCGTCGTTTCTGTTTTTTGTTTTAATCGTTTTTTATTAACAGACCGTTACGGTATTTACGTTTCAATTTATATAATTTAAAATAATTTAAATAAATAATATTATAAATCGTTATTGTTCGAACAATAAGTCTTTCTGATAGTCATTTACACTTTAAACGTGGCTAAATATAAAAATATTCGAATATTGTTCTATAAAGTTTTAAAATTATAACGTAAATGTCGAGTTCAATTTATTCGAGAAATACGTTATACGTATCGGCGTTGTAAAAACATTTTTTAAAATTAATTCGTCCGATTTTATTTTATTATAGTTATTTCTTATAGCCTTTAGATATATTGAATTCATCGACATTAGTTCAAACGTTTAAGTAAATACTGCGTGTCCATTTTGTAATTTGTTATTATTTTATTTCAAAACGTTTCTCTTTTAGTAGCGTTATTGAAATTTCGTTTATGTTATCATCGTTGTGTTGATTAGACAAATGTTATTTTGTTTTCTCTGGACAATAAAATTTCGTTGCCGTTGAATTTATCGTTATTTTTGACTTGAAAGAGAGAAAATATAAATTAATTACATTAACATAAATTTTGGATAAATACGCCTATTAATTATGTTTTTGATATTTCATTTTATCCGTTTGGATTTTAAGACAAAAAAATTACGAGAGCGTTAGGTTGTGATTTGCGTTATTGTGGAATATAGTATCACGTATTATAATATCTATTTAACAATTGTGTGATGTAAAATATGAAATTAGTTTTTTATAAATAATTCCAAAAAGATATATTTAAGACAAATTTGATAAAAATGTCTCCTATTTCCAAAAAAAAAAAAACTAAAATCTTAACTTCAAACAAGTTTTTATATTAAAATAATATTTGTCTTGTAGTAATAATACGATTTAACGAATTCGTTTTATTTAAACAAAATTCGATATAATTATGGATCTTAAACGCTTAAAATGTTAAATACGAGTGTACGTTCATCGGACGATTTTTTGATAGGCTAATGAAATAATTCCGTCAATATATACGTTATATATTTAATATCGTTAATAATTTATTTTTCTTTAATTAACGTTATTATCTTAGGGGATAATGTAAATTGAATTTGAATACGACGGTTAGGAACTCATTGTAAACATAATTTGACCGGGGGAGAAAAGTTAGTAAATATTTGTTTTCCAGTCTTGGCCAATGGTGATAACGCTTCTTCTCTAGCTCGTCCTCGTGCCATCGAGTTTTTGAAATATGATTGATTATAATCGCTCTCCATACAATGAGTTTAAATCCTTCTTTTAGTTTTACACTAAGGCGAAATCTACCGAATAATTACGATATTAAATCCTGTTTAGAGCCCCCGTAATATTCTTGATTATTGTTCATAGTCGTCCATATTAAAATGCATTACGCGTTCCTTTTGAAAAGTATTGATCTATAATTAAAATATATACGCGAAATGCTATTATATTCGATAATTAATTCTACGAAAAAAATCGTAATTTTGATTTATGAGATAAACGATATTACCGAGAGCAAAGAATGAATATAATTTTGAAACTATTAATAAATTGTTATATCGAATTATACCGTGTTTCGTTTGTATTTAAACGTACAAGACGCATGAAGTAAGATAAATTAATGTTCAATCGATTAATACGTTACATACAATTTGTGAAATCCTCGTATAATACTCGTTCCTTTTTTGAACAATACAAATAAATAATGTACGAATACAATAGCTTTACTCGGAATCTAAAATATCTTAAATGTATATACCTATAAATGCCATTGGAAAGCCTATATTATATATTTGAATCGACTAGATATATACGTATAATAGTTTCAAATACAAATTAATATATAATTATGTAGTTATTTTATAAATTAAGAAAAATATCGTAAGCAAACATAAACCTGTGTGTTTTTATCGATTTCATAAACGTACAACAATATCCGTTCGTAGGATTAATGCTCCGGTTGTTTTTTGTATTAGATGAAAACGAGCAATTCTTGGCGAGAAAACGAAAAGAAATTATTGTCCAAGTTTAGAAATGATATTTTAAAATTCCGTTTATATTTCTTTCCCGAACTCTCAGGGGATAAGAGAAATAAATTGAAAAAGAAATCTATTTGGTGAAAAGGTTACATACAAGTACTAGATTGTCTCTCTGTTATATATCAATGGACATTTTATTTATTTGGTCATCGGCTATTCTCGACACACGGTGCACACGGTTGGGTTTTCTCAGAATTTCCCGAACAATCTATCTTCGTCTGAATCCCGGACTTCAATTATCAATGATTTCCAGCGTATTAGAGTGAAACGCAATCGCTACCTGCTACCCCATTATTCCTTGCTTCGGCATTTGAAGCCGTCATAAGTTCTACGGATGTATAATGGAATATCAAACTCTTCGTAAAACTTATCGTTTACGGTGGTTAACGTGACTTTCAGACATTAAAAAAATGACTCGAGTAAAATTTTATTATTGAGGGTTTTAAATTTAGAAGGGAATTCTTAGAGAAATACAACCACATTGTTAACCTATTACGTAATAATTAAGGTGTTTAACTTTAACGTCGAACCATTGTCGGTATTTTCTCTACGAATCACGAACCCAGAGTATAATATTTAGTCGAACATCCACGTTAGTTTATAAATAAATTAGTAAGTTTATGGGAAAACGTAACGTAATGTTTTTTTTAAACTTAAAATACAAACAAACAAAATTAATTTTGTATACATATTTTATAGTATGTTTACAACAATATATATATATATATATATAACAAGAGTACGTCGTGCATATTGTAAAATTGTAATTAAAACACTGTGGCGAAATGTATTAACTATGATCCGTACAGAAATGGAAATTTTCATTCATAAATGACTCTATATTAGATTCTTAGTATCCTTACTGACATAGATACAATTACTGATTCCTCGTTCGTCTAATCCCTAGGGAGAATGAATTTACAATACACCAAATATAACAGAGGGTCTAAAACTCATCAAAACCAAGCACGGTAGGGTTGTTTACACCAAATTATTGTTCGCCAAGTTCGACCGGATACACACACACACACACACACACACACACACACACACACACACACACACACACACACACACACACACACACATATAACATAATATACAGCTGCAATTTATTATTGCTTTTGTCATTGTTAGTTATGATATTAATTAGGTACGTGTTAATTTTGGTATCTTACACTTAAATAACTTTAAAAGTCGACACTAGGTTCTTATTTTATTTCGTTATTAACGATCTTATTTATAATTTGAAGCTTAGTAAGATAACGGCGATATTTTTAACTCGCTAAAATTTAGTTAACCAAAAATTGTTTAACCGAATTGAAAGTAAAAATTAATTAAAAATTAAACTATCCCGGTTATATATTAAAAGTTAACGAAATTCATATTTCTTTTTATCAACCGTTCGATTTTTTAAAAATGAATTATTAATTTATACAAATATAGTTCTCATCAATTTGTATGAAATCTTGAGAATTTTGTCATACTCGTTCTATTATGTTCGAGACGAAATGGCGTGACGAGAAATTGTTATATTTAAGTAAAGTATGTATAACGTATGTTGCGTAAAGCTATTAATAATAATTAATAGCGAATAATATTAAATATTGTCAGCTAGGAACGGGTTTGGCGTTATTTGAAATGTATACATTTTTTCTACCTACCTAAGTTCTTACATTTTTTAAATATAACGGTTTTTTTTATCTCTCAAGAATTCCATGTTTAACGGGTATAATACGAGTATCGGTTTTTAAAATGTATTTTTAGGACCAATATTCGACACGGACACGTCTAGTATTCGACGAAAAAAAGTAAACGGGTTTATTGATGTGGGGGATTTATTGGTAATTGCAAAAAATTGTAAAATATTATCAAGATACGTTTCGTGTCCGTGTACACTGAAAACACAGATCACGTTAAGTTAAGGTATTTGTATCGGACGTTTTGGAATAAAGTCCGATGACGAATGTACATTGGACAATGAAGATTCATAATTAAGTGAATCGATATGAACGCTAAAAAAACGCGGTACGTTAACGCGAGAGAAAATAAGTCAAATTAACGCCAAGTTATATTAAATCAAAAATAATCCTTTAAGTTAATTTAAACATTTTCGCTCAACTTTTAACTTGTTTACTCGTTAATGACCAGTTTTGTGATAATAATATTACCACGAGGTAATTAGAGTACACGTACAACGGAATACAATTAAAAATACGGGTTCCGGTCGGGAAGTCACGTTATTAATGTAAATAATTAATGTACGGGAATAGGTTGTTAAGGACAGATTAGATATTGAGGACAAGTAGGACTGTAGGAAAGACGCAATAAGAGTTTTCTTTAAAAGAAAGCAAAGAGGACGCTAGTTTAATTTAATTCTAATTATTCCTAATAAGTTCGTCATTCATGCGCAAAAATTAAAATTAGCACGTGGCATTTTTACCGCGAGATTTTCAAATAGGTAAAGAATTTTAAAAATAAATTCATAATTAAACCAGCTCGCGCGATAATCAAATGTTAAACGTACGTTGTTATTTCTTATTGAAATCGTTTACCACGCTGTGGTCAACGGTATACTGTAAAATGTACAAATATTATAATTTTAAACCGTAGAAATAATATTTCTACCGTTATTTTCGTAAAATGTTTGGAGCGCAATTCATAAATATTCCAAAACTATTAATGTCCGTATGCTAAACGGGTTTACTTTGTATATCATTAACTTTAACTTTTTGTGTTTTTTACCGGTATCAAGATAGAGTGTTTTTATGACAGAAAATCAACGATATTTTTAAGTTTTTAATTATTTGTCGCGATTACCGATACTAAATTCATTTTCGAAAATGTTGAATATTATTTTCGATTTGGTTAATTATTGTCGTTAATCGCTATAATTTATTGTAAAACTAATTTAGAGTAATATTTATTACAAATTAAACGAATTATTTTACGTACATATAAAGTATAAATGATTGATCACTTTATGTTTTATTATATAACGCGTATTATTTTTTCAATAATATAATTCCATTTTGAATAGCATATTATTGCACAAATAGATATTTATTCGTACTCTTTTTATTTCATACTTTAGGTTATACAGTTGTCAAACGATATACACGTGTTACGTATTTATGAAATATGCGTAATTATTGCGAAAATTCTCATCGAATATTTGAGTCCGTCTTTTAAGCGAAATAATTATCTATTCAATTTTTAAAATATTCTAAAATTTCCAATAACAGTTGTACTGTTTTAAAATACCAAACCTACGTATAAGAGATTGCCATTTTATGAATTAATAATCGTTACGTCTTAATTCTCAAGTTTAGAATTTTTAATAACTATAATATTAAAACCTACGTTATAAAAAAAAATGATATTCATAATAATTAGTTTACACACGGCTTAAATTCATTATATTAAAATATATTTTAATCCGTGCAACAACTCGGTTTAAATGATTTAATATGAATTTATCGCGAGAAAATATTTATTCACCTCTTTTCGTTTAAATATAAACGCGAAATACGACGGGAAAAGTGCGCACATAATTAAATAATGTATCTAATTGTAATAATTATAGAATGAAGGTATATTTTTAATTTTATCTAAGTATTAATATTATATTATGTTGTTGATTTAAAAACGTTGATTAAATTTACATACGTATTTATAACGACGTCTTAAAATAGATAGGAGTGTGTTTTTTTTAAATAATTGACGATTAATTTATTTAGATTTACTATATTATATTTATTGTATTTGATATGTAAGTACTCGGTTAATATTTTTTTCTTTCTCTGTTCTTGCCGATTTTTGTTTTTAGTTTTAATACCGACATCACGTTTGATATTAATATACATACCATACTCTGATACGTATCTGTTTTGTAAATAATATGCATTTATTAAAAAAATGTCTGTTTGAATCCTCATAAAAACGAAAAAGAAATATATTTGCCGATGCGTAACATATTAAATAAGTTATTAACTGATTCAGTATCATGGTATAAATATCCGGCGATGATAAACTTATAATCTCGTTTTCTCTCTTTCTCCACACATACATACACACACATAGTGTATATATATTAGGTTTTAATTTAAAATTCGAGATATAGTTTAAAGAAAAAAATATTTCGACGTATTTAAATTCTACAAGTATTATGAGAATAATAAATTAACGTATTTTTTGTATTTCTAAATTGAAATTTGTATTATAATTAATCCGTAGATTTACGTATATGTTTTTTAAATTTATATTTTTCAGTATACTTTCTCTTAGTGCTATTATATTTCATTAATTTGAATTACAACTTTTATTACCTTGTTATCTTAGTACATGTTTCGGCACTTACTTGTTGTCGTACACAAAAAATTAAAACTTCAGACGCAAAATATATCTTTTACACTTTTAGTGTTGGATTAAATTTTAGTGTTTTTCAAAAACTATTTAGTTTTGAAATAAAAATGTTTACGATAAAATAATTTAAAAAAAAAACGAATAGGGAAATTATATTAAATAATAGAAAGAATTTTTTTCGTTAATAGAATGGTAAAGTATAATTAATTTAAGTACGTATCGTATTTTTTTTTTATTTTTTTTAATTTTTTTTTTATCTTTTTTCGCCAAACAATAGGTATTTATAGAAATCATTTAAAATAATTTTTTATAAACCATTGTTATTGTATTACCGCTTTAGACATTGATGAGTTAATAAGAAATAATATATCGTTACATGTTTTATGAATCATCTGAGGCGTGGTAGATTTTTTCTCCACAGGTTGAATCAATTTTTCTAATCTTATTTATATCCGTGGTTCGTTTAATTTCACTTAATTTTGGTTTTTTCTTTAATGTTTCGGCTTCCTACGTTGTTCATTGTTTACGATTTTTTCAAATTGTCTCCATAATAGTAAATTATCTATTGTTCTATTGTATTAATGTTCACCGTTAAATTAGTTGATTTAGGTTTTTAAACACCGACGGGTTTCGACGCAATCGAAGTATTTAAGATGTTTTATACACTAGCGTTTCGTAAAATTATTTTTCCTAATTGTTTGATTTTAAGGCCGTGTTACATACGAGTAAAATTTTGTGTGTTTTTTCTGTTCAAACGCAATTTTTATGGATTTATTTCAAAATGTTTGACACGTTTAACGATACAATTTTTTGTAAACAACTGAAATAGGTCTTTAATCGTGTTTGTATTGATCGAGGAAAATCATCATTATGAAATTTGAGTTGGTTTAAAAGTTTTATGTTCACCTTAATACACAGTGAATTTTTTGGCACCGATATTTATAAAATTATACGATTATAATTAAGTTTCGGTATATTATACGTTTATATACAGTTCGTTAATATAAACATTTTACGTTATTTATCGTATAACTTATATTATAATTTTGGATTTTTATTTTATAAGGAATTATTTTATAAATACATATATATATATATATATATATATAACGTTGTTCATTCAGTTTATAATAAATAAATGAAACTTCTCTTGAAAATGTCTATACATTTTAAAAGTATAAAGTTGAAAATAATATTATTTAATCGTTAAAAAAGTTTGAACAATATGTATTTATTTATTATTGACCTAAATCACTAATTCACTTTCTTAATAAAGTGTTTTTTTACGTTTTTCCACCATGTATTTTTAAAAAGTAAAAATGTTTAGATTTGTATACAAATCGATTTCTTACACACACGCACACACACACACAAACATATATATATTAATTGAATCATTTTTTAAATTAAAAATATTATATACATTTTCTAAGTGTATTATTATGTTTACGAATATAAATGAGTTTGTACTTACTGGTAGAGAAAGCGTTATATAATTAATATTAAAAAAAAGTTAATGTACGGAATGTTAAATACAATAAAACAATCTCGCGTTTTATCATATTTAAAATCTAATCAATAGCCATCGTAATAATCTGTATAATTAGTCGTATGAATCGTACGCTCAAATATTGATTTTTTAAAAACAGTTTTAATTAAACGAACCATTTTACTTCAAATAGGAGAATAACGTTGAAATATAATTATTGTTGTACGTACGTTTATTTGCACAATTTAATATGACATTTTTCCTTATCAAACGATACGTGCGTAAAATATTTTGATTTGCATCGTTTATTTTTTGTCGAACTCGTTATGTAGAACCTGGTACACAGATATGCCGAATCAGTGGCAAACAATTTAGATACGTGTTTAAAAAATGCGTAAGCGCATTTTTCGCGTCTTCGGTAGAAAATAACCGTACACGTTGTGGAGCAATCTAAAAGCATAATTCCGCGTTTACATTCGATTAACTAATTGATAATTATAATAATATTTTACGCGTTTATAAGTTTTGTAAATTAATCTAATTATCTTCGTCGAATGTCATGTTGGGATAATAAAATATCCCCGAGGACGGAACGAAATATTACGAATGTCTTACCAAAATCGAGTGCTGGACGATTAGTTCTTTAAAGAAATTGTAGACCATTTTGTAGGACAAAATGTCCAACGATTTGTTATAGCAATGCGTGTAAAAATAAATTCCCAACAGAGTGGACATTTTGTCGTCGGTCAGGCCGCGATTTTTGCAACATTTCGCTACGCCGGCAAACAGCCTTGACATAATTGTCGTCTCGTTTGGGATCGTCCATTGAAATATTTCGTCTGCGTGGCGTAGGGAGATCGCATTACGTAAATGGTGGAATAACTTTAACAATCGAACGGCAACGTACGAAAAACGCTTAATAAATCCTCGTCCGTTTTTGTGAAATTAATTCTGTAACACTGCGCCCTGGTCACGTACAGCCAAGTAAGGTTTTTGGGCTTGAACGGTTTAACCACTAAAGGTTCGGGCTGCAGCCGCTTGAAATTGTTCAGCTCGTGGAAGCTATTGCTCTTTTGCAAAACGCGCGTTCCCAACACGTTTATTGTTTGTAGATTCGGTTCAGAAATAGCCCTGTACATTTTATGGGCCGGATACTTCCAGTACAACAACTCGTTTTCACCTCGTTCGTTTAATTGTTGTATATCGTTGTTAGATTTGACAATACTCCTCCACCGACGTTCGATAGTGTATCTGTCGGACAATACGACGTGTTTTAAACGTTCAATATTTATTTTCGAAATTATAAGCGCTCGTTTACAACGACGAACTTTCGTTAAATGAAATACCGTAGTCGGTCTACCAGAGCGAAGAAATTGTCTTTTATAACTTCGGGATATTTGTTGCTTGGCAAACCGCTTTTTTTTTATTACGCGACATATTTAACGGACAAATCGCCGGGAAAATATTTATTTTATTTTGTGAAATTATTACGTAATCTCGAAAAAGCGTACCTAGCGAATTGTCGCGTATTTTCCAAAAATAGCTGTCCATTAAGTCCGTTATTAATGTTCTCCGGTAGAAAAATCGAATCGATTCGGTCTGGTTTAGGATGTTCTTCGCCGACGGTTTCGCGATTTAATAGATACGCGTTGTTCGTGTCCATTATACTTATCGTGTATTATAGTTGAACAACACGGGCGTGGGCACACGCACATGTAAACTACAAATATTTCGTTACTTCGCGTGTTGTTGACAATATAAATAGTTCATCCTGCAGCGGTTTTTGGCCAACAATCGGATTGCAAATATTTTTTTCTTAATTAACGTCAAGGTACGTAAGACGTGCGCTTGTTTGTGGGTCAGTTGTAGCAACGTGTATTATGTGTCGTGTACGGGTTGCGTATTATTCTTGAGTATACCACGGTAATCGGAAACGTTTTAGTTGATGTTTGTGTGATATTCGCATCGCGTTTCGATGGTCGAAACGAGAATATTTAATGTAACTTTCGACGACGGATACCCGCCGAAATTTCTGCAAATAAACCGTAAGGTTCGCGTCACGGATTCGCGAAGTGGTGTATAAATTAGTGCCCGTTACGTTAAAAAAAAGGTCCCGCGCCTAAGCCCGAAAATCCGATCGAATTTGTTATAAAAAACGAAACGGAACGAATCGATAGGATTCGGTTCGATATTTGAATGTACGTGTGATTTCGTTCCGTACAATATTATAGTTATTCGAAATGCTGAACACGCGTAAAGAAATACGATTAAGTACTTAAGCGTGTATTGTTAAGTATTCAGCGGTAACTCCGTGTTGTTTTTGACGTTACACAATTTTACGGTTTTATTCACGTTTGAACTTTTCTAACGGCACGCTAAGTAATAACCCTACTCGTCGAAAAAATAACAATATTTTGAAGCGTACGTACGTCACGTGTAAATATTACGGGCATTATCCGAAAAACGCGGCCGATCGAGGAACCAATCTAGTAAACTTGTTAAGCTCATGTGTGAACTTCGAGCGGAGACAAGAATACGGATCGCCCACCTCCTTGTTTATTATATGGAAATGTGGCCCAGGAAAGTTCGGTAATCATTAAGCCTCAGTCCTCTCTAGTCCTCCCGTTTCGTAACTTTACTTACGGGGGTTCGAATATTTCAAAACACCGAGCGCGGCGGGATTTAAAACTTAATACCGTAATTATTATAAATTTGGCGATTCACGGCGCGACAACAAACGTTACGTTATTCAAAAAGTTACGAGACAATATATTTGTTGCGTCGATCAAGTCTCATTATTATCGCGCCTATAATAATATAATAATCTCTACGATACGTAACGTCGTAGACGTTTCGAATTGTTTAATTAGGCGCTCGTATTACGAACTCGCGTATTACGTAACAACATTAAAGTATCAAAAACAATTTCGATTGTAAAAATACGTTACGGTCTTTGGTTAACTGGTAGGGTTTTTTTTGCAAACGAAAAAAAATTCGTTATCGCGCAAATAATAATAATAAAAGGTTTTTGTAAACGTAAAAAAGAATTTAAAGTTTTTAACGAAATATACACGAAACATTCGCGGTATTTTTATAACCGCTAAAACATTACCAGGAAACGAAATCTCGTTGTAAAATCCGCGTACAGTGTAGCATCTTTGCACCTCTCGAAAGGTCTACAGTTGTACAGTCAATCGCGTTCTTTGTGAAATAAACTTCGGCTTTTAACAAAAACAAAACGAAACCGACGTTTCGTCTAAAATTATATTAACGTCGTTTTAGGTAAATTATTTTCGTCGGCAATTATTTTGAAATTCATTCGTAAGCAACGTTCGGTCTTATAAAGGCGGTATAAGAGAATGTAACAGTTTGGTTCTAAAAGCGACGTTTAGCGAATATTATTCGTGTTCCTCACATTCGTTTAGAATGTTTTCCGAATAATTGGAAATTTAAATCGTATATATTACGGTACCTAATTTACATTATTCGTAAAATTCGGTCGTTCGCCAAGTGATTTTTCGTTTGTTTTATAAACACTCAGAGGGAAAATTGTTCCGTAAAATATACAGATCGTATTTGTGTTACGGGAAACGTTATTATTTTAAATAGTCGGTCTCTGTTAATTTCTGATCGATCGCGATGTACCGAGAAAAACGTTACGAAAGTTTTAAACAAAATTTTGTTATCCCGAAGAACGTTATTCGTATCGAATTAGGATTGTAATAATTGAAAGTTTTCGCGTCCCTCTCCCCGGCTCGATTTGGCGAATAGTAAATAAAAATTTGAATAAACGGTCGGCCCGGAACGTCGTAAGTTTTTCTTTATACAAAACCGAAGAGGAGAACAAAAGGTAAAAACAGCCGTTTCTGACTATAAACAACACGCCGGAACGGAAAAAGTTAGCTAGAAACAGGTTAAAAATCGAGTCGGCCCGAACAATAACTTCGCGACCACATGTCCTTTAATTTACGCCGGAGCGAGTTTCCGCGCTCCTTTCTTTTTACTCGTTCGCGTAAATTGTTCGAATAAATTCGAACGTCGGCGCTCCGCCGGTTTCTCAGTCATAACGTGTACCTTTTTCAACGTTACGTATGGCCGTATATAATGCCCCATTAGCGTTTAGGAGTATAAACGACGCTGTGCGCACGTTTATTTACGTTTTCATTAAAAGCGTTACGTTACTACGTTTGTAAATATTTCGCGGCGGTAGCGGAGCCGACGATGCGAACGATTCGAAACAACGCGCGGATTTAAACGCGAATTTCGTCCGGAATATTAATATTTAAATCGGGACAAACGGGTTTTCCGTAGCATATTTTGCGCGGTGTATAGGACCCGTATTTCATTAACGAACGGCGGTTCGTGTCCCCGATTTCGCGGACGTTCCGAATAATAATCGTGTGCTCCCAATAATAATTATTTTTCGTTCGATATTCCACACCGAATACACGCCGTCCCTACGAATTCCGTAACGTTACATTGCCGTGTATGTAGAACACGAGATAAAAATTACCGTTTCGCTAACAAGTTTACGCGCAAATACGATATGATACATATATATATATATATATTTATCTACTTTTATTATTTATTAAAACCGTTAATCCTCGCGATTTTATACTCGGATATTACGTTCGGCGCGTTCGAGAATTGCGCATATTTGCGCGTCAATTGCCCGTCTGCGTACAATAAGTGTGTATGTACGATAAATCCAAGTATTCGAATTGACGTAACGACGTATTGTGTAACCGATCGATTATCGTAAATACGGTCTATTTATACAGCCACTTGCGCAGCGAGAATTACGCGCTTAAAAAGCAACAAATACGATTTTGTGTGAAACACTCGGCCGTTAATCAACGCGTTATCGAAAATTACCTATAGTCGGTAATCGACGTTATTTTCACCGTACGCGAGCCATCGTTAATTTTCGTTTGCATTCGTGTTGATTCATTGAAACCGACTAAGTCATAACCACGGTCGTAAAACATAATACGATTACGTAACCGTAACGCCGGTTACCAACTATCGACGGTTGAAAGGTGTATATATATACTTTTGGGACGTTTGTTTACGGCGACAAGCGGTATTAATTTGAGTGGAAAAAATGTGTTTCATTACAATAGTTCGTGAAATTCCGCTCGGAACTTTAACGCGTTTTCGAGCGAAAAGTGTTTCCGGTGTTATAACGACGCGGCACTTGTCTACGAACACTTTTTCGCGTGGACTAGTGAAAAGGGGAGCGAGCGTCCAGGCGCGTTACATTCCGATAGTGAATCGTACGCGCACCGTATTTTATCGGAGCAATTTACGTTGTCGTTAGTGTTAACAGTGAGGAAAACTTATTAAAGAAACTCGAGGGAAACGGGTAAAATTGTCGGCACGTCCGTTTTAGGAACACACGACGTATCGTAATCAAGAGTTGGAAAGAGCTCAGGGGCGTATAATATTTACAGGAAAACAATACTTTCGAAAATCGCGATTATATTTTTTCGATTAGCTACGAAGAAATCGTAAAAACCTACGCCAAGAATCGTCGCTTCGGAACGCGGACATTTTTACCGCCGCTTTTAAGGCGAAATCCATTCGAGCGATCCACTCGAACCGACGTCGATGGCCGTTTGCGCTCGACGCTGTCCGGGCTTTATAACCCGACACGCGTTCTTCTCCGTTTCGTTTTTTCGTCTTCTTTTCCGACAAATTACGTTACGTAATTGCGATAAAAGCGCGAACGGTCCGACTATTTTTTAATTTCTTTTTTCGCGTTTCGTTTCCCGTCAGCCGGTTCGACGGCCGCGTCGTCGACCCCTGCCGTTCGGTGATAGCCCGAACGAAATGATGTACGTTCGAACTCCGTGTCGGGGGATTCGGGATATAAAATATATAAAAAAAAAAAAGGTCAAACCGACGGTTGTACAGCCGGAGAGGAGGCACGCGCCGTTTCTGCGAGTATATACGCGACGGTCGACGCGATTAATCAATCTCATTGAGAGCTGACAACTTTTGGCCCCGGGGCGAGAACGGGTTTTTGGCGGATTCCATTGGTGGTGGGCTGAGAGGGCCGCGGCGGGCGAGGTCCAAACGGGTATGTACGGCTATAGTAGCTGACAACACTTTTAAAACCACGTGAAATATGTTTTTGATTAAAACGCCGGAGTTGTGTGCGTGCGTGTGTAGCGTTGCCCACCGCATCGCCATTATACACGCCGCGGTGGGCGAACGACAACCGGAGAGACTGCGCGACTATAAATAATATACACACGTGTTACGTAATTTTCGGATAATTAAAGGGAAATTTTCGATTCGGCGTCAAGAACAACGGGCTCGCCGCCGTGTTGATTACCCTCATAAAGCGTTGTTCCGACGACGGGAGCTCTCATTTTTTTTAAGTTTCGCCTTTTAACGGCCGACGGACCGTCCCGCGCCGTACGGCCCGTATAGTATGTACGCGTTACGCACTCCGCCGTCTCATCCCGACAGGTTCGCGTAAATGGAAGCTCGAACTACGTACGCAAAATCTATTCTTCCAAGTACGGTTTCGGGTTTTTATAATAGCGTGACGTTCGGAAAACGACGTTTCGATTTACGGGCATGCCGGTCGCGCCAGTGTTTCGCGTGGACGGAGCGTTATCGCTATAGAGAAAATAAACGGTGTACACGACGCGTCCTACTACGAAACTGCGAAACGCGTAACAGAAACTATACGAGTATATATATATATATATACATTACGTACGAATTTCATTTACATTATTCATCGTAGTGTACGTGGTAACCGACGGTCAACGATGGAAACGTTAAGTTTTACGGCTGTCGAGACGACGAGATGACGTCCGCTGCCGTATCGGTGTGCGCGTATGGACGTGTGTATACAATTGTTCGTTTTCTCTCTCCGTCCACTTCCTCGCGTTCACCTACCGATCGTTTTTTTACTCTTTTTTATCCTTTTCGACTTTTTGTTAAATTTCCTATTCCGCGGAACGTAATGATTTATCGGAAACGTCGTCGTCGTCGCGTACAATACCGAACCAATTTGGTTCGTTTGTGCACGGGAATTCGAAAAGTTTAAAGTTCACGTATATACGCTAGAGTAATCGGTGGTTATGTCGCGACGTTTTACTGACTATTCCATTAGACGATACCGATCGGATTGTTCGATATTCGACGTTTAAAATCAATATTTCTTTTACGAAAATAGCGACTAGTATTAGGTGTGTGTGTGTGTGTGTGTGTGTGTGTGCACTACGCTAAACACATTTATACAATCGCGTTTGTACGTTTCGTGATATCGTTTCGAACGAAATTAGTTCGCGCGCGCGCGTAAATATCGAAGTGAGAGAAAATACGACTATAAATAATCGCTCAGTAAACCAATAATAATTACGACACGTCGTCCCGCGGGTACACAGCGATACGGGTTACGTTAAACGCCTCTATTTATAATTTAATTAGACGATTCGCGTGAAACGAAACGCAACACGTCCGGACTACGGCTCGTTGAAATTATGAATCGTTCGTTTTCGACGAATTATACGTAATTAATTTCCCTTCTCCTCGTATCCGTTCGGCGTTCGTTATTGTTTTACGATCTCCGCTTGTATGTAAACCACACACGCGTACAACGATAAACGTGCGTTTTGGCGTTAAAAATGAAACAAAAATTGTGGACAACTGTCGCGTCACGTATCCGACGATATGGGTAAAGGGGGAGACTTCTCGGCGAACGAACCGTTAAACGGACGACGGTGTCCTACAGTATACGAAATTCCGTCGATAATATTGGTGGTAATACTCGGAGAAATACGGCGGATTTTCGTTTACAGTGGCGAGAATATCACACGGCACCGTTTTTTTTATTCTCAATCCGTTGTCGACGTTTATCGCCCGCGCGGCTATATGGGTTATTAAACGGCGCGAAACGAAAAGCGAAAACAATAGCCGAGTAGCTTTAACGTCGTGTACACGAATTCTGTGGTCAATTCTCGCGTGCGCGTTCCACTGCGTTGTTCGGCGGCGTACTAAAAATTGAACGGCCGAGTATTACAAATATTTCGTAATAGGTTTCTACAACCGTCGGTTTCACGTCGTCCGTGTTGTAAATATGGGATTTCGTCTTGACCGCGTCATTCGCTTCCGTTTGGTTTAGTCGAACGTATTGTATATTACACGTACGTGCGCTTGTTGCGCGACGATTTGATTACAAGCGATTTCCGTTTATTTTGAACAACGGTTACTTTATACGCCACAAACTACGTTACTCCGCGGATAATTCGGTCGGATAAATGTATTACGTTTTACGAGAGAAATTACGATCGAAATATTTCGTATAGTATCTAGGTTCAATTAGGTAACCTTTAAAGATTCAAAATAAACCGCGGGTCGTGCATTATTCGGAATTCAACGGCGTTCGACCACAAATGTATCGATTCAACGTATTAGCGTTTTAACACGTAAATTTGATTTGTTCGAAAATTCTAATAAAATATCGAAGCGTTATTTATTTCTTGTCAGCGTTTTAAATTGTCATATATATACACACGCGTTATAGTTAAACAATTTAAATAAATCGTTTTCGGCATTTGAAATATTTTCGAAAATAATAAAACTTACAAAGTAATTACGTTATAAATATGGAATTGTATAACGCGTAATTTTATAATTAAATTTCTTTCAAATTAACTTTTTAAGTCGTTCAACTTTTAATTTATTCGTCCGTAAAATGAAAAACGCGCGTGTACTCGTGTATTGCGCCGTACAAAAGAGATTCGAGGAACGCGTGACGTATTTACGAAGAATTGTATTCGTATACAATCGGCGGTTGGTCTCTTTTTATAACCGGATTTTCGCGGTTGCGTTTCGGTTACGTTATCGTCATATTAACCGACGTTAGTCCGAGCTTGGATTAGTAAAACGTAGTTTCGAACGTTTATTTTGAAAACCGATCGTTAATATAATAGACTAAGATGGTTTATGGTCATGTCACGAGGAGAGAAAATTCGGAAGCAGTAAGTGTGGAAGGAAGAAGACCAAAGAAGAAGTGGTTGAACGTAATTGATATGAGGACCGCTGGTGTGTGTAAATGATGTTGTGGGTGATCGGGTGTAGTGGAGATTGAGGACCAAGGTGACCAAATAGCTGGGAAAATAAGGCGAGGACGAAGAAGATACGGTAATATAAGATTTTACGACGAGAAGGAATAAAGTAAACCGTCAGACGTGTAGGCCTGATGGGAACAAAAGTGAGGCGAATAGTGACGCGCGTGCAAAAACTAAACGCTCGTAGATTTATATATATATATATATATATACACACGCGCGCCCGTGGCGCGAATGTATATTATTATTTCGGGGTTGCCGTGTATGTTATATTACGGCGCGGCAGACAGGTTCACTTTTTACGTATTACGTTCGGTGGTTGACCGATGAATCAACTTAATCAGACTTTTGTCAAAAACGGCCGCCGGTTTAGTTTCTGATAAGAAATAAACCGACGGAGAAAATAAGTTCGCCGTATATGTTTATTAAACGTGTACGGGCCCGCGGCGAATTGCTCGCAAAATGGCGCCGGGATTATACGCGACTCACTAGGCCCGAGACCAATTTGTAAAACGTCCGACGCCGGGCGAGCGATATTATTCGTCGCGTGGGGAGGCGTCCTTAATCTCGGCCGGGGAAGAGCTCCAATTTTTACCTTTATTCCCCGTAGTTTTCATTATTTGTCTCGTCGTATACGACGTAATACGGTTCGTTTTTATTATTTTTCTCCGTTTCCGATTCAATTTGTCTGGCGTCGCGTTGTCGCGCGATTCCTTTCACCCGTATTTTATAACGTTCTCCAATGAATAAACGTCGGACGTCTCATCCCCTACCCTAAGTTTGCCCACAAACTTCTCGTCGTAATTACACGTTAAACACGAATGTCGACGCAACAACCAACGGCGTTCCGGACGTTTGTCGGTATTTCGAAACCATCGCTGGTACGACGAATACGATACGAGTTTTTTCGTTTATAATTCTCGAATACGACATCCGTGATTACGAACGTCCCGTGAACTTTCGGAATTATTATTCATTTTACTTCGGTAACCGGAGATCGTTCGCGTATTTATCGCGGTATTTAACGGTTAACAACCACCTATTGTAATAACTTTTATCGGAATTTAATCAATTTTATTGTTCGTCGTTACGAAATACCGTTTGATTTCGTATAGGTTAATTTTCCATAAATTATTCACGCGTTTTAATTACAAATATTTTTTACGTAAATTATAAATAAGAATACGCGCCGTCGTTGTACATGAAGCGGACCCTTATTATCGTCTACGATGCTTTATTGTGTTCTCGGTTACAATACCAATGGACATTTGGATGCAACGTCACAAACTTGGTTTCCAATCGATTAGAACGACTTTTTTGTTATCGTAGCTATTAAAACTATTTGAAATTCCGTCGAACGAACGAAACAATTTTACGTTAATTCTCACTTATATTTATACCAATTCGAAAAGCGTGCATATAGCGTTCTACAACTGTAATCCAAATACGTCATTAACATATTTTGAAAGAGTCGAATTTTCGTAAATATCTCGTAACTTAATCGTTCGTGGATTATGAACATAATACATAACGTACTTGTTTGGTGTAAAATGTTAAAGCGAATTGGTTTATAAACGTTTCGATATATTAATATATATTTTAAATAAACTCGGATTTATTCTATTTTATTTGTTCTAAAATATTTCTTTGTCTTCATACGTGTATTCACCGTTACCGACAATTGAACAACTCGATAATTAAAGTTGTCTAAGCGTTCGAACAAATATATTCAAAGGACGGTCGCTATTAATTAAAAAATATAGGTAGCTGTCAAAAGTGAATTGTATTAAACGAGTTTTTATAGAAATAAAATCGACTGACAAAAATTATAGAACTTTTTGTCATATTAAAGACCTTTGGAATGAATTGAAATCAATATTTTTGCGTAAAAGAAACACGAACGAGTTTTATTTGAAAATGTATACAAAGAATACACGCCGGATATTGGGACGGAGTGGCTTAATATAACATTTAATTAGAAAGTTAAACGTACACAATATATATAATAATCAATTTCAATGATAATATAAATAGATAAATAAATTGACGTGTAATAAAGGATGTAAAAGTACCTAAATTTAGGGCTCATTAGGTTACACTTACTTTTGTACAATTATCAACTTAGTGAATATAACAAAAGGTACGCGATACAAAAGTAGGTGTATTTACGACGAAATAAGTTTCGTTTTCATAAGACGTTGGATTTTTTATTTCGCGTTCGAATTTCGTAAACGATTACGATTCACTATAATGTATCGATTATTGAAACGTCAGGAGATATTTTTAATAATATATTCGTCATCAGTATCGAAATTTGTTTGAAAAACTTTACAATTTATTCAATATTTTATTCACGTTTGAATATTATTTTGGTAAAGTCTAAACATTATATAAGACCAACTCGGCTCCGAAAATATTTTTTAAGCGAAGTAATAATGGCGTTTAAGTTCAATATGATTACACGCTCGCCTTAATGACTCGCCCAAAATATATGTATATATATATATATATATATTGCTTAACCGCTAACCCACGTGCGCGGAATGTTTAAAATTGCGTAACGGTTACGATAAGTATTAATTAAATTTAAATAATCTTAATCGAATGTAAACGCGTCAACTGTCGATATATACGTAAATAGAAGACGTTTTTGTTGTTCGTAACCGATAAATGTACAAATCTCTAGATCAGAAATGTTTGAAACAATTTAAAAAAAATAAAATTGACTCTTGTATTCTCCCGAGTGTTTATAGATTATGTCTCGTTCCACTATCTTATCGTCGCAACAGATTTACAAAAGAAAAAATGGTAGTTTTACCTAACCATGTGCCGATAGTTAATTGTAAAAATAAATATCCTCGAAAAATGTTTTTCGACGTGTAGTATTTTAACCAGTCATTTTATCCTCTACTCGTTTATCCGGTGGTTATGTATTCAAAAATTAATTCTTCACCCAAACGTATTTTGTTTGTATTAGTTGTTTGTTATTTTTTTTTTTAACGGAGGACTAACCGTTTAGGGCAACTATACTACACGTAGTGGTTAATAGTCGAAACTAAGTCGCGGGCAGGCATTTATTTTTATGATAAATATAAAAACGATAAACGTTTACAAATGTATTGATTTGAGACAATTCAAACAAAATGTCGTCTATACTATTAATAACATTTATTTCGAGTGAAGCGGGATAAGGATATAGCTAATTGAATTAGTTATACGAATTATTATATTCACGCGAAACATATAATACGACATATTTTACCGGGACATCGTTGTCGAATGTTACGTACCGATATTGTACGTGAAAATTTAATATCGTGAATGAAAAAAAGTACACCCACGTAAGCGGCGTCTCTTAAAACCAATACGATCGGGTTACATTTCCGATTGTTTAAATGACATTTGTACAATACGATATGTTTTTTTTAAAGTCCAACGAAGTATTGAATGTTTTTGACACACGTCACCGGCAAAATTGCGGCGGAACATTATAGATTTTAAGCGCATTATTTGTTCGACAATAAACGGTATATCCCACCACTTGAACGAAATAAACAAATTTTATGGTCAGTACGGTGAAACTGACGGTTAATTTGTCAATATTCCTTCCAGTTCGTTTCGAACGTATATAACGTCATCGTAACGTGGTATTTGATTTATAAAGAGCGCTACGTCCATAACCCGTTAGATGATATTAATAATTGTTTCGTTTTAAACGAAGCTTCGAGGGGTATTTAAACAAAGTGGAAATACTAATAATAAGTAATAAATAGCGATTTTTTAATAAATATTTTATTCGAAACAATATAAGTTTCTTATTTTGTTTTTATAATTTTTTTTCTCGTTTTATTGATCTGTTGAACATTTATATTCTTGTTTTTCGATTACTTTATTTTCATTTTAAACGTTATCGACGTTTTTTTTATTTGTTCAACGAAATATTTATTTGTTTGGTTATTATTAGACGATTATTGGTATTATTCATACGTTTACATATAAATAATATCAATAATTGTTTATATTATAACATTCTATATATTCTATATAGACTGTATTTTGTAATGTAAATTCAATATGTACATTATCAATATCTAACTTTATCGAAATAAAATATGGTTTCGAAACGAAACATTCGCGTTATCTTTTACTTAATACATATAGCGTACCTATTTATAGGCTGATGAACATCTTGATGTAGACCTCTCGAGTGTTGTGATTTTCCGTTACGCAAAATCCTATTATCGATAATTTTTATTTTCAGCGTTTGGTTACACGCTTACGTATATTATTAGTAACGCGATTAAAAATAACTAATATCGTTTAAATATCGAAGAGGTACGTAGCTTAATTATTGACATTCGTAATTTAATAAAACGTATTGTTCGAACAATACAACGTTTCGATATTTTACGTTTCCGGTAATTTTTGAACATTTCATTTCATAACGTAAGGCCCAAAGCGTACACCTACGTCGTTACAGGCTATGCATGACGAATTCGAACGCAGGTACGTTTCATCGTAAATTATGTTACCACAAAGTTTACCATAAACACTAAAAAGTTACGCGTAGATAGGATCCGTACGTTATATTTATCGTTATTCATTTTGAACCGTATCATAGGTCGTACAGATTAATTTACGAAAACGTCGTACCTTTCACGGCCGAAATAACGAAATATTGTTGAACGAACGTTTAGCGAAAAAAAATCGCGATTCCGTTTTCACCGTTTACTGAACACGAAATCACAATCACGCCCGTTATACCGATTATTAACGCAATATTCGAAGTATTTGTCTCTGTTAATGTCGCGCGACAAAGGTTCGTACAGACGCCTGACGTGTTACGACATTATGTTCGGGCGTACAAAGTTAATTTTAGTAAACAAATATCGAAGTTCGAAGACTAGAAAATAACGTATGACGGCTTTTTCGCTGTCCGTCCATAACCGTATCATTAAAACCGCGAAATTATACGCCGCGCGCGTGTGCTAATACGAATTTGAACGGAAAACAATTCATAGTCGAACGTAGAGAAACGCGACATTTTATTAGGCCAACGACGCGTATTTCGTATACATTTTCGATACGGGTCGTTTAATATAAATCGTACGAATATAAATATCGTCGTAAATGTATAACCGTTCGTTTGTTTTGACTTCTAACCGGTTCGAATACGTTAGTCCGCCGTTCGCGTACGAAATTAAAAAAAAAAACTATATTATTATAACCTTCTCTTCTCGCGTCGTATATATTCGGTTACAGCATTAAAAAACCCGACCGTATATAAATCAAGCTTTCTTCCGGAGTTGGCCGGCGTTCTATACCTACGAATATATATATTTCCAGAATACCTGTCATATTAACGCAATAATTCTTTCGGCGAAAAATACGCGTAAATTCTCCCCCTCCCTCCCCGGGCTCGCCTATTTTTTGTTCGCCGATTTTCGGAACGATTCGCCCGAACGTCGTGAAAATTCCGCGGGACAATAACGCGAAAGACGAGGTTGGCCGGGGCGAAAAAAAACAATATCGGGTACGAAAGAGAATCTTCGCGATATTTTATTTTTCACCCTCCGCCTACCGCGGAAGCGTCTATTCGTGAACTGTTTAAAACGAAAATAGTACGCGAACGGGTTTTTCCGGAAAACTAATCAAATACGAAAATAGATAACGAATTATATCGATTAAAACAAAGTATCGGTTAATATATTATAGTTCTCGAAACGTTCGAACTTACTACGTCGTTAAAAATTACGTACACGCGTTTATGGTCGTCGCATACTTTTCGTATCGACGGAATGCTTTTTTGCGCGATAAACGAACGAAGAACGTGAATTATTATTTATTTTGAAAACGCCCGAGTCTAATAAATAGTTAATAGTGTTTAAATTGAAATTTCCGTCGTCAACGACGTATTTAAATATACGGAAATAAAACGACGAACGTAGTGCCGAAATTGAATAATATTACGCCGACGTAACGATAATCGAATAATACGTAACGACGAAACTACTTAACGCGGCGAATCCGTCTAGTCGCGATTTCACGAACGGACTTTCCAGCGCGCCGGTGACCGCCGCCTAAATAATTGTCACTCCACTAGAATTCCAATTTTACACCGAGGGACACACGTTGGCCAGTTTTTTCGGTTTTCGGCCGTGACGCGCACGTTGCGTTACGATATCCGCCATTTTTACGACAAACCGGCCGAATTATTACAACGTTCACGAACACCGCTTACGTAACAAATACGCGTGCGTATACCCGACGTTATAGTCGCGGTTACCACACTCCAGTCGCGTATATATTTAGATCAATTTTCGCGATTTCGTTTTCGACGGTTATCGCCGTATTCATATTATCGGGTGACGGAAATTGTCTACGGCGACGACGACGACGTTTTATTCGCGTACGTATTCCCGATATTGAAACACTTTCGATAATGAAATTATTTTTTTTACCCGATCGATATCCACAGCGAGAAGTTTCGTCCGTACAATCATTTGTTATTTACGCGACCGTATATATTTTCCCTAGATGTAGTAGACGTGTAACTAAAAAAAAAAAAAAAACGCGCGTCGAACTCGTATACGTTTTGAAGCTTTACGAATACTCGTATATCAAAAAGTATATATGTACGAGTAAACGCATTATTGTAACGTTACTTAAATTTCGATTTCTATCAAGGCGAACGCGTTTAACAAGTTCAGGCGTTTTGTTATTCTCGAATACAATAAAACGTTCGCGCGAAATATAGAATTTCGTAAAAAATAGAGAAACGTCGAACGGAAACTATAGCCTCGTAAGTCATAGGGCCGTACGGTCGGTAATAAATATTTATTCGCGTCCGCGCGATAATTTAACGTCTTAAATATACATTAGCCGTATATCGTAAAGCGCTGCGAAGGCGTTCTGCCGTCGACCATCGTCGTTTTCGATTCACTCAACGCGCGTTCGCGCGTATATTATAATCATTTTTGTTCCTAGAGTAATGTTTAAATACGTACGCGAATTATAAAATACCACGCGCTAGCGTTACACGGTCGACGTCGTTTCGAGATATTTAACGACCCAGTGTTAGATTTTGAGCAAAGCGAAGAACGTATTGGTTTTACGACGACAGGCTTTTCCCCCTCCCCCGTTTCGTCTATAAGCGGTTTTTCGTGTAAAAAGAGCGCTCGGATGAGCTCTCGACACGCGTATATTCTCCGACATTAAATTGTATTCCAGCCGTTACTTTGTGCGACGCGTTTTTCGATTTCGCCAGCGGTTCGCCTAAAATCGTCGACGTACATTCGTTACGAACACGGGCGATTTTCGTAATTTTCGAGAGCTCGACGTGTAATCGACCTATGCGTACGAGTTCGACAACGTATTGAGAAACGAACACTAATGGCGTACTTCGCAATCGTTTTTCGTATACGATGTTTTATCGTTATAACAATAAATGTACGAAATGTGCGCGTTACGTATTCCCAGCATCCGTTGTCTTTTTTCCATTGTTTTACGGTAACTCGCGTTTTAATCTTAAACAACTCTAATTATTTTAACGACGCCTTTTCGTATTCGATTTAACGGTGTGTATATACAAACGTGGAATAACGCGAAAAATATTTAGAACGCGTACATTTGCTAAAGGGTATGATGGTTGGTTTTTATTTATACCATTCGAAATAAACACGTTCCAGAGTATAATAATAACGTTTCCTAACCTACCGCGCCATTAATTCGAAACCGGATTTAGACATTATGGAGCATTGATCGCAAAGATCGTTGAAACGGCCTAATCCTTTACGTATATCGTAAATATATTGTTAAACGTGTCGAATTCAACGCGGACGAGTGACGACGTTGAACGAACATTAATTACGGATCGACGGCGGGGCCATTTTCCTGGGGAAATTCTTTCGATTTTACGCAATTGGTCGGGTACGTACGGTAAATCGCGGCTAGTACGTACATAGTTCGAACGAGGCGAAATGGTTGTGTCGTCGGAACGCCCGGTTAGAGCCTTATTCGGTTATTTTCCGCGACGGTTACGTTCCGATTGGCGTGATTTCGGTTCGGAAATAATTACTCGGTAACTCCGGGGGCCCGTAAGTCGATTAAGTTTTAACTAAGTCGGGATTTCGAAAATTATACTACGGCGGCGTAATTAATGATAACGGCGGCAGTAGTCGTTCCACGGGCGGCCGCCGGACGCGAATCGAATCGTAGCGACGCAAAAATCGGTTTCGCGCCGGTCGGAGGACGCGACACGAACGCGTGTTTTATTTACGTAAGCGCAACGTACACAAATTAATCGGGGTAAACATCGGTCGAAACGTGTATACACAACCGCCGGCGATTTAGTTCGACGCGTTTGTCGATCGGGAAGTTGGCGGGAATTGGCGGACACGTATCGTTACGGGAATATAAGCCCGTAGTCGCCGGGCCCAACGTCGAACTACACTTTTCTCGGCCACGACGGGCGGTTAAGCGCGACACGTACGCGTTTATTTCGATGGCCCGTTCGAATCGCACCGTATTTATTATGGCTCGCTCCAATGTCTCTTCGTGAACGCCGTTAGCGCGAAATTTAATTAAAACTGCCGCGGGTATTCAAAAATCTACGCGCGGCGTGTATTATGTACACACGCCCGGGCGAAACAAAAGGCTCTCTCTCTCTCTCTCTCACTATGGCAAAGTCTACCTATATACCGTTCTCGTCGTCCTTTTCTTCCTCGTAAATTTATAGTCTGTTTATCTGGTGTAACAAGCCTATATACCGTCGTTACTTTGTGTGTATGTGTGTGTCGTATACATAAAGGCAACGGCCGTGGCACCCGCCGAGTGACGAGGCAAATTGAATTTTGCACAGCGCCCGAGATTTTGTCAATATCACCGTCGCCGCGTAGTATCCCTATAGTAATACAATTACATACTTCGCGCTTACGAGCGCACACATACACACACCGCACTATATTCGTGACGGTGGTGACTCTCTCTCCCCCCTTGTCCGCGTGCATACTATGGTACGAGAAGCAAACGATCGGTACCCGGTATATAGTATTTAGTATTTATATATATGTATATTATATTCGAAACCGCTCTACTCTTTCCCACTTCACCGACACCCACCACCGAGACCGAGAGCGCGTTATACCGTGATTTTCGTTTCGACGTTAGAGCGGGTCCGTAATAGACGAGAATTATATTATACGCTCTACGTTTATAATGTGTTTGGTTCGCGAATTTCGCACGTATATTTATACAAAAAAAAAAACGTACACATTAAGCGTACGATTCGATACACGAATATCGTCCGTGTATATTACGTAAATATAAATACACACGCGCATTTATATGCAGCCGCGATATATATATATATGGCAAACTATGTATACAAAGGATACGAATTCGTTTTTGTAGTTTTTTGTTTTGTTTTTTTTGTTTTTCGTAGTTCACGATACACTGGCCAAAGTTTAGCGGCGCAAATGCCGTTAGGTCTTTCGAAATTTGCGTATCAATGGGCCGTTGAGCGGAAAGGTTGTCGGGACCGCGGCAAATTGGGTTATTCGAAACGAATGTTCGTGGGAGGACGGTCGCCGACGAATCGCGAACTTTTATTTCGTACCGTACCGAATTTCCTCTAGGACATATAATTGACGTCGAAATCGGCGAAAAATCGCGTGCCGGACGGTGTTGGACGCGAACGGACAATTTCTCCATATTTTCGTCGTTAGTTTCATTTTCGTTACCGTTTCGTAACACATGTGTTAGTTCAAAGTACACTAAAAATGTTTATATTTATTTTCGATATACCTTTCGTATTTCGTTATATACGCCGAGTGTTAAATACGTAAGAACTTTACGAACGTCTTTTACGGTGGACGATACGAGATATAGACGAAAGTCATTGGTTATATGACGAAGTATTCGTTTTGAATAATACTGTTTAGATGTTACTGAAAATTTCGCATACGGGATGTCTATTGATCGGAAATTGTACACAGGTGGTATTCCAGTTGGTCGGAATTGGAAAGTTTTCGAAACAGTTCACCGCGAGAATATCACCGAATTTATTCGATTTCGTATTTCCGTTTTAACAATAATCACCGTATGACTGTTGAACTTGTTTCATTCTTCATATTTACCACTTCTATAATCATCGTAATTATTTCATATTCATTTTCGTTCGTTTTTACTCGGAAATTTGCTTTCATATTTAACGCGATGTCGTTATAAATTTTACACTCTGACAGTTTAGTTCCGATTAAATAAGGTTTTATTTTCAAAACTTCGTTCGAATTGTGTTTGCGCATAAATATTCAGAAGAACATTTACATGTCAACCGATAAAATAAAAACTAAGAATTTTCAAAAAACATTTAACGTAATTCGAGAGCAATTTAAACGATAATTTTGCGTACAGGAAAACATAGTACATTTATGACAAAACTCAATGCCGTTACATTTGGATCTCGCACACATAAATTCTAACCCGTATTTGTAATCAATAAATACCGGGAATATCGAACGACCCGGTGTAGCGTAAGTGAAATATATTTAAAAATAGCTTGTTGAGATAGCTTTGCAATTTGTAAAATCTAAACAGCTCTCGAATTTCCCTTTATAACGGAAATATTCGTAACGCGGGAATTTACTATTAAACGATGTAACTTAATGTAAAATAAATCGATTATTTACGCGGTAAATATTTCACCTACGCACATTTGAAAGAAAATGTGTGTGTGTGTGTGTGTGTGACGTGTACAATATACAGTTATTCAGTTTCGTTCAGTATCTAAAAGTACAAATTACGTAATATATATAATTTGGCGTAGTTAATAAATATATTCTTAATTTGAGTTATCGATTTAGCCGAGCTAAATGAAAAATAACGAATTTTTCGATTCGTTAAAACTCGTGGATGAATAATCTTAGTTAACGAACGCGAATTTATTATTGTAGAAAGTATTAAAATTATTTTATAATTTGTTCGGTGATCATTTCCCTTTTTGCGTTCGCGCTTATACATTGACGCAACATCTTATTCGATTTTAGTTATATCGATAAAATATATATTTTTTATCTATAAAATAAGCGACGTCCCGTAATACAATTAATTTATATAAAAATTCGTAGACGTTTTTCGTTGAAGTTTATTTATACGTAAGTGGTACAACAATTAGTTCGATAAATACGTTTGTCGATATATTATAATTTTTTTTACAATATATAATAATAATTATATATATATTTAGCAATCATACGGAATTCGGCAGTGAACATAATAAGGAGGATGTTATTTGCGTGAATGAAAATTGTGCGCGTCTATACGTATTTAGTGTGAATATCGTATAAATTCAGTATTCTAACGGAAATATTTTTAAACAAATATCGTTTTTCGAGTTTTTAAACGTGTAATTTACTTTTTATTCCAATTTATTCGTTATATTACTGTAGTATCTCGTTAGTTTTTTCTGCGTTTATATAGTATTTATTATTTTAATATTTCGTAAACCTTTGTGATATTCGTGCCTGACAATCGAGTTTCCTTTTTATCGCGAATAATTCGAAATAAAAGACTTTCAACTCACAAGTCCGTTCGACGATAAAGTGCCGTCGAAAATAAAAAAAGGTTTTACGGAAAAAAAAATTTTTTTCCGAATTAAACGGTCTACATTTACGGGCGATCTACTTTTGAGTAGTAGATTATTTTTAGGACAGGTATAGTATTATGTTCAAAGAGATGGGAAAAACGTCATAAATAAGGATTATACGAAGTCCTTGTTCGACCAGCGGCAAACGTTGTGTATGTTAAATGTATGTATGTGAGTGTACACGCACGTACACTGCACACGAACAGATAAAACCCGCAGGATCCGTTATAATCTGTTCCGGTAATAGGAAAATGGTTCAAAAATCCGAACGTATCTTAGATTTTCCGCGTTTAACGCTAAAAAAACGTGGAAAATATTTACGATCGAAACGCCGATTTATACGGAATTTATATTTGCTGTCTAATAACCGCCGAACGAATTCAAAAATCTTGACAAAATTTATGATCCGTAAATTAATATTGATTATAAAACCTCGTTGCCATGATACTGTACGTATAACGAGTTTCTCGGGAATTATTAATTATTTTTACGGCTAATAGTAATAATTATACTACGATAACGATATTAAGTAGTAATAATAATATTTTTGTAGATTCGAAAGAGCGTAGTGATAATTATTATTATTTTTTAAGGGCAAACGAGTCGTAATAAGTCAAATAGTGTGTGCAGAATAGCGAAACGTAAATAAATAATTTCTGGAATACAAATTAACGTATAAACTTACAATGGAAATTCATATTATATCGATAGCGTAATATGATAATTGACACTTTTATTAAAACCTTAATTATAGTATGCACGAACATCGTATATCGATAAACATACAATAAATTTTAATTTCTGCTTGCCCGGGCTATGCGACCTAAAAATCGAAAATATTATCGTAAGTTATGATCCAAACAAAATGAAGGCGAACAACGTTTTAACGGGTTTTAATTACGTTTTTATAACTAATTTATATTTAATAACTATTTTGTCGTTACGATTTTGATACGGAATTATTATACATATATATATATATTTTATTATTATATTTATTATTACATAATATTGTATTTATAATAAATATATATAATTAGGGTATTATAAGGTTATAATTTAGGTATTCCTCATTAGCTTTTCAATCTATAGTTAATAATTGCATAAAGTACTTATATGTGTAGCTCACTGTGTGTATGATTCTTATTTAATGGTAAATGCTCGATATGTATATTTTCTATGAAATTTAATATATATGTTTTAAAAGAAGAATTTTGTGATATTGCGGTTGCATAACAATTTTTTATTATAATTGTTACAGCGATTTCGAATAATTATTTCTGCCTATATATATATACTAGGAGACCCGGTTACGCGTTGCTGTGGCTGAAGTTTTTGTTATATTACATGGTAGTAAACTATTAACGGAGAAAGTTGGAAAAACATCAGTCATATGGACATCACCAAGCTTTTTTACATTTTTACATACTATACTATCGGATAGTAAACAAATAATTTGCAATAAAATAATATTGCGACTATAAATATAAACTAAGCTATCCTATCTTTCAAGTTGGATCAACCTGCACACGGTGTGTGAAAT
>JAIPRN010000294.1:81312-97715 GCA_025469175.1 Geopemphigus sp. TES_GeoC_2020 | reverse complement strand
CGGCCCACCCGCGGTCACTATATAAATACGACACGGTATCCGTTTGCCGGGCGCGCGTTCGTCGCGACACACTAATAATGAGTGTAGCGAACCGTTGTTTGTTTTTCGTCTGTTTGTTGAAACCGAGACCATGAAAACAGTGGATGGAAATTGTCGTTCGGGTCGTTCTCGAAACCATTTTATTATTTAAGCGTTTCGCGAGGCCGGGCGTAATAAACGAACCGATCCGACGCGTTGCACAAAAATGAACGCAACGAACGTTTTACGAAGCGAAAATAAAAGAGAAATTGTCTCGTTTTTTACGCGATGACGAAAAAAAATATATTTAAAGCTCGTCGTTGCGCCACTGGAAAAAGCTAAAGAATATAACAATATAAAAATACGAATAACGTTAAGGGAGGCTTGTAACTCGCCGTAAACTCCTACGTTGTAACGGTGTCGGTTTTCGTCTTCCAATTGCGTAATAAATTCCGGAGGATTTGCTTTCGTTAACACGGTCTGTTTATAGAAATATTCACCAAATAAATAAACGCGGGTGTTTAATAACGCGCGAAATATAATACCTTTTAAACGGTCGGCGGAAAACGGAGTCAAATAATTTAATTTTCTATTATCTATAAACGGTTGGTTCTGAAGTGTGACCTTGAAAATTGTTTGTATTAGAACAACCAAGATTACCCTAACGCGTTTAAGATGAACTAGTTTAGCTTAGGGAAAATTATTTATCCCGAAATAAGGTTTAACATATATTTCTATATATATATATATATATAAACAACTAAAGTACGTTTACGTTTATTTTTATTATCGAAACTTGGATCGTATTTAATTTTTTTATTATTCGAATAACACGCACGTTTTTGTACCCTCAGCTTTGCCTTAACAACTCACGTTCAACGAGACACGCGCAAACACTTCACAAAATATCCCAAAAACGCGTGTTCCAGTAGAGTGTGATTTTTCTTTCGCACGCTAACGAAAATTGTCGTAAACTAATATATATATATCATAATGCGAACGTAGGCATGTGTAGTATAAAACAGGGTTGGAAATACACTCCTCCGTGACTCGTAAAATATGCACTCAAACAAATTACAACGTTCGGTCGCGAGAAATATTTAATTTTACGAAAACGAAATTTAATAACGCCGTGTGACAAGGTCGAAATACCTAGAAAAAACGAAAAAAAATTAAAGGAATTGGTTCGTTGGGTTAAAAGAAAATCAATTATTCTTTAATTTCGACGCGAAGAAAGATTTAATGTTTTTCCAAAATTTAATTATCAATTCTCGACGGAAAAACGAAAATTATACGAACTGAAAGTGTACATTATTAATTCTATATTCGTAAAGAATACGCCGTAAAAATATAAATTATAAAAAGAGGACGACAAGAACCGAAAATTACGGTCTAAATTTCTATAATTTTCGATATAACGACGTACGCGAAAAGCAATTGAATTGCGGCGTTCGTATTAAACAAACGTACTTCGTTAATACCGTTGAAAATTTGTTTTTAAAAATAAGCGAAAAACCCGTATAGTTTATGTGATCGTAGTTTTTGTTTACCTTTTCTCCTTACGAACGAATTAAGTAGGCGCGACTAAACGTGTTTATTTTGTCGGAAATTTCGAAAATAACGAGTGATAAATTTTTTAGGCGTAAACAAATAGCGAGTACGCGAAAAGGAAAGTCGGTATTATGTACACGTTACGAACGGACGTAATTCGTTACGTAGACCGCTGGGTTGTTAATTGCTTCGCTCGTTTTCGGACATTTGTGTATGGATATTTTCCGTCGTCAGACGCCGAACAGTCGTCAAAAAAAACGCGTTTTCCGTTTCCGGGAAATGATCGAGGGCGAAAAAACCAAAATCCGGGCGAAAAACGCCGTCGTCCGGACGCGTTAAATAAATAACGACGGATTACTGGGCGCTCGGGAACCATTTTCGGCGGAACCCGAGAACCGTCACATGTGTACCGACCGCCCGCTGGAGAGTAATCGACCACGCCGTTCTCTATTATATTTAATAATGTCCGGCGGTAAAACGGCCGTATATTTTACGCCAATTATCGCCGTCGAGCTAAATAATCGACACGATATACGTACGGTCGAACGCGGCCGGGTAACTGAAATTCGTCGCGGCCGCTTACGTTGTACACGCGTACGTACGTCATTTTTTTTGTTGCCGCGTAGCCGTAACCAAATAATTCGTGCAATCGACGGACCGGTGGGGGAGGGACAGAGGAACATAATTTTCGGTTTCGGCTTTTTTGCTTTCGGAACGACACCGACTCCCCGGGACACGTGGGACTTACGACCCGTTAGTCAATTTGACTTTCTGCCACTCAAATCCTCGCGCAAGGATTAGGGGATTCGGTCGTGTACACGCGCCGCGAGGTTACACGTGTGTTGGGACGGCACGGACGCGTGTGTCGAAATTATCGTCGTATCGACGTCCGAAAACGAGTTCGGTCGGAGTTTACGACAGCGGAATTCGGACGTAATATACGACGAATGGAAATCGCGATTTTCTCGCGTCGAAATCCGGTCCTCTACCGATTTTTAGGCATTTCAACGCGCCAAGTATGCCCACGGTTGTCGTACCGTTTTGAAATCGCGATTTTTTCGGGAATTCGCGACGACTAATTTTGCAAAACGGGGCGCGATACGCGTTATTCCGCCGACTATATTTTCTCGAAAATCGAACAAACCGTACGCGATTCGCCCTCCGGATATTATTATTCCGTACGTATATACGCGTATATAAATACTACGCCATCGAGCGTATGTACTTAAGCGTCCTACAGACGATCCATTTCGCCTACCGATATTTGTATAACACTGTGTATTTACTCGTTCTGTACAAAACCGAAATTGATAAGTTTACGCGTATTATAAATGTTTGAATATAAGTATATATATGTGTGTGAGTGTGTGTGTGTAATATTATACAAATATATAATTTCGTTATAATTATTAACCTGAAATATCTCAAACAGTATTCTCGCAAACGGAACGTTTCATATTTGTATTCGAACGTTTGATTTTAAGCTTCTGAAGTGCGTTTTAGCCCAATATCCGTATGTAAGTTCCTGAGAAATTCGGTTCGTTTTTTTTTTTTTTTTAAACGATCCAACAAAACTAAAATCGCGTCTATTTACGCGTTCGGAACGATACGCGCCAAGCACTACGGTATGGTAACGTTATTTGGGACCAGTTTTCTGCGGCCCAAACAGATCGTCTGAACGCAATATTATTTAGGGCGCGCCTATAACGCGCACGCGTGTCCCGTGGATACACTCGAAACGCGACGACCGTAGGTACGCGTCGCGCTCGTCGGCTCGTATATTACGCGAATCTTTATTTATAACTTTTCGCGAAAAAAAATCCGTCCAGACTACGGCGCACCGTTAATCGCATTACCGCCGCCGTCGTCGACTGCTATTAATGGATTCGCCGTTGGTATACACTACGTGCATATATATATATATATATACGCGCGCGCGTAAAAAAGTTCGTACGTGGGTGTGTCAATCGCTCGCGTGTTTTTTACGCGACACCGGAGGAGTACGCGGCTTCGTCGTTTTTGTCGTACGCGTGGAAAACGTTACAGGACCGGCCTATAGGAGGACGTTGCCGCGCGGACGCGATCGATTTTTCCGTTTCGCTATTCGAACGCGCGAATTCGTAACGCCGTTCGAAGCCGTCGGCCCGAACGGGTCACGGCGTTTCAACGCTAACACCGGAAACGGCCGAACCGCGCATACGAACGTCGGATTATTACGCTTTTGTCCCGCGCGCGTTTAACTCAACCGTGACACCGGCGACCTGGCGGATCCTGTGTCCCTGTTACACGAAAGACTTACGGCCCACACGTACGGGTCCCGGCACGTAATTGCGGGTGTCTCTCTCAGTTTCGAAAACCGTCGCGTCTCGTTCACGTTTATTGTACAAACACGGCTTACATCAAACGTTCCGTATCGGTATTAATATAATACTCCTACGGTACGCGCACACACACCTAATTCGTTGCGTTTAAACGGACGTAGGAAAGTTTCGCTAATTACGAGTAATTATACGGTAAACAATAAAGCTTATTGGGAACTTCGGGGCCGTAAATAGCGAACGTGTATTATGTTTACGGTGTCGAACGCGTGGAAAAGGTTTCGACACCGCGACCCGACCTCGCGCGCGCGTTCGTTCGTCAAACGCGTAAAACACGAAATCGACAATTTAAGGACCGTAACCGTATTCATTTTCGCGACGTTCGTGCCGCCACTGGCGCGTCGTCGCCTCCATCGCCAAAAACGATTCGGTCCGACCGCCCGCAAGGTTACCTTCCAAACTGTTTAGCTGACACGAGCCGAGTGGCTATCGAGTGATTTTGGATCGGATTAGGCCCCGGTTGAATGGAAACGAACGATTTGATCGCGGACAACCGCGACGAAAATGATTTATATAATTTCGCGCCGTTTAAAGTGTTCGGGCTTCGGTAGGCTTGACACGCGCACGGAATATCGTATTGTAAGCATTCCGGTTAGGTCGGCGGTAAATTCAGGTTACGGTTACGTAATATTGACGTTGGCGTTTACACACGCGTGTGATACGCGTTAACGAAATAACGGAAATCGCGGGACACGTGGCGTACGCGGCCGTCGCGTTCGATTACCCGAATTAGGAGTCGTACAGTCGACGAGCCGCAACAAGACCAAACACTCGATTGGTGGTGCTTTCGGGTAACGTACGTACGCGGGCTACGGACGATCCTCGTCGTTTGAACGTAAAATACGCGAGAATTGTACCGTCTTCGCGGTCCAAAAATGGATATAATTTCGGATAAAATGGATATAATACCGTTTAGTTGGTTGACCTCGAAATTAGTGAAAACGGTAAGGTTAACGAAACGGAGACAATTCGAATGTAGTATAAACTTCGCGAAAGCCGATTTGTAGACGCGTATTGTTCGTTTTAACGTAAATATTTATCGCGTAAAGTATACTCGTGTTTACAACGTTTTTGTATCGATTTTAGATTACGAGCGAACAACGTATCGATTATAGGACGATTGTTTTTTTTCGTTGGTTCGATCAATTCCTTGTCAAGAACAATCGCCCGGATGATCATTTCCGCACTAGTCCCGACGACGAATTGTATCTATAGTTAACGATTTTTTTCGACGTTTCCGATCGTTTTCATAAACGTAATTCTTTTCTTCTTCCATTCCCAACAGCTATATGAAGTCCTTCATTCGCTCATTCCCACCAGTTGTCTCCGTATCAATCTGTATCCCATATATCCACCTCTTCTTCGGTCTTCTTCTTCTTCTTTTACCCTCTATACGTATTTCCGTTACAATTCTCACTTCGTCCTACTCAATACTCCACGTAACGCGACAAAACCACATCGACCTATTTTCCCTTACTTTTTCGACAATCTTATGTACTCCCATTTCTCTTTCTATCATCCTTAGTTACTACACACATTAGTTTCGGCATTCTCGTCTCCGCTATACTAATCGTCTATTCCGTTATCTTATTCACCGTCGAACGTTCCTATCCATAAAACGATAATAATCTCGTCGCTGTCGTATATACTGTCTACCGTTCGATCTAAACAACACCCATTTGTCACATACACAATACATCCCCCTCCCTCCGATGTCCCTTTCAATTCGTGAACGTAACGTAATTTGAAAGAACGATATTTATTTGTCGTCCATCGAACGTCCTTAGATCGAGCACACTTATTCTTATTAGTCTCTACGCGTGCAAGCAAACTCACCGAACGTTGGCCAGCGTGTGCCTCCGGTTCCGGAGGAATTTGTGGTACTTTTGCAGGTCACCGATGCTGCCCTGTTCCGCTTGCATTTTGGCGGCAACTGTAGCGGCGGCGGCAGCAGTGGCGGCGGCAGCGGTGGCTTCGGTGGAAGTGACTTGATTCGCCGAAGGAGTGGTGGTAGTGGTGGTAGTGACGGTTGCGGTAATAGTGTTGGTGATGGTGTGATCCGACGAAGTGCCGCAAGTGTCCGACGAGGAGCTAGTGGCGTTGGTTACGCTCTTGGCGCGCAGGTTCTTTTTACGTTTCCAGTCGCTGGCGGACGGCGCGGACGACGAGACCGCGGCCGTCTTGGACCAGGACGCGGTGGCTGCAGGCGCGCCGAACGAGAACGTGGCGGTGGAAGGGCTGCCGGCCGTCTTCCGGACGATCAACGAGCCCGAACCGCTGGACGGCGGACAATCGTCGTCGGCCAACGCCGTCGATGGCTGTTCGTCGTCCTCTTCCTCTTCGATGTCGTGCAACGGTTGCTGTTTGCCGCTGGTCACGTGCGGTTGTTGTTGCTGTTCGTCGGCCACCTGTAACGGCGACGGTGTGTTCCGGTCGGCAATCACCAAGATCGCTGTGGCTGAAGACGGTTGTGTCGGCGACGGCGAAGGCGACTGTTGCTGCGGCGACGGCGGTGGCGACGACAGTAGACCCGGCGATTGGCATCCGTTCGACGATGGTAGCTCGTGCGACACCTGTTCCGGCGCGGCAATAACGGTCGGCGACGTTAACACCGGCGCCCCGGCGTCGGCAATGGTAATGCCGCGCCGCGGTGGACCGTCGCCGGATTCGGACGTTCCGGTGTCGGCGACGGCGGAAGCGGCGGCGGCCCGGCGGCAGTGGCGAAGGCGATGGCGGCGGCGGCAGCAGCTCCGGCAGCAGCAGCACCACCAGCTGCACTTGCTCCACGCGCCCCCCACGCCGCCGGCTGCTCAACCACACTCGCCGTTATCGTTGCCGGCGCGGCCAATGGGACGGTCCGCGTGACCGACGCGACGACTATCACCACGTCCGTCCGTCCGGTGCTACCGCCGTGCCGATGGTCGTCCGCCGTCGCTGTTGCCGTTCCGCTCGTCCGCTGCCGTTCATAATAATAATTATCTCACTCGACCATCGTCGGTCGATTGTCCGAATCGTCCGTTGACGCTGGATGGTACGAGCGTGCGGGTGGATGCGTGTGTGCGCGCCCTGTAGTGGTACGACACCTTGTAACAAACACGGTACGTTTTCGTTTTTCGTTCGCAAGTAAACGCGCCGGTATGGAATACCGCCGTATGCGCACGCTGACGGTACGGACCACAACAATTACGCGTCCCCTATCGTCCCTTACACTTACCCACCGACTGGTCGGTGGCCGCGCGCCCGTACGTCGTAACGCTGGCGCGTTTGTTTCCCGTCCGGGAGCGCACTTTTCGAAAAACACGGGGTAAATTGATTTAATCCCGGACCGTTACGAAACGAAACGGTACGTGACGTATTAATATCGCGTTTCGCTCGGCCGTATTGTTGGTTTTATCTAAATATAAATTACCGAATGGGGGGGAGGGTCGGACGGATTCACGTTCGTACGCGCCAGTATCGAACCGAACGTTTACGTTACGATATTGTACGATTCGCCGGGGACGTGTGTAGCGTCGGCACGGTGGTAAAATACCCCGGCGAAATTACGCCCTGGTCTTTTCCCGCGCGTCGTAATCCGAACGATCGATACCGTCGAATTATTATCGCGGGCCGTCGATACCGGCGCGCGTGTCGGTGTACAAATATATAATACACGCGCGGCGCGTACGGTAAATACGGCGGGACATATGTATCGATTGACCCGCGTCGTCGTTGTACACGTTATTATTATAGAAGAAAAACCGGCGTCGAACTATTTCCGCGCCGTTCGGGTTTTACGCGAAATATTATTTTCGGTCGGTTCGCGTTACCCTACGCGTACGTTCTGTGTTCGCTATTGTTACGAATTTCGTTCGGGCGATCCGTTTTCCTCCATCACGAGCTATCCGAAAAAAAAACCAACGACCGTATTCATAGTCCTGCTCGATTAACGGTCACGGTCGTCTATGCCCTTTTGTACATTATTGCCCCGAAACCGAAATCCCTTTGCTTAACCCTGTCCGTAAACGGGCGTAGGCATAGCTAACCGACGGCTACACGGGATCTTCTATATTTGCTTAACGGTCGACCGACCGTTACAATGCTCGGTTTACGAGCGACGACGTTTCCGCGAAACGGTCGTCGATTATCGATTATAGGCGATCGGTGTAGGCCGCACAAATAATCGGACTTTATTAATCATTTTCGACGACGCACGGAAGACGTCAACGCGGGGACATTGACGATACTACATCGTAGAAGAGATCGTAATTATAAATTACCGTTTTAATATCGAGTTTTTACGCCGGCGGACACGTCTACCTTTATTTCGGACCGAGAAAAGAAAAATGACAAACGTCAAAATGGTACCAACATATCGATTTATAAATAAAGTTCACCGTTGCCAATTCAAACGCGCGGTCGTCTCGTCGTAACATAATATTTTCGCGTTTCGAAAGAGGTTTTTTTAAATTTTTTATATCGACGCTATAAAGTCTAGTAACGGACGAAAATAATATTTACATTCGCCGTAATATTATCCGTAACAAGATCGCCTTCGCTACGTTTACTAGCGTTCACGAATTACCGTCGTCTCGACGCGATAAACTTTTTAATTATATACGAATTTCTAAACGAAATTCGTTTACTCTGAAAATTTAAATATATATATATACATCGTTTTTCAAATCCGAAATTTACTACTAACGCGTTCGGCAAAACAAATTCGAAGTCGACTCAATTGCCGATCTCGATCGCGGAGGTTGAATCGAAAATAATAGGATATTGTCGCGCGTTTTACGGACAGTCTAAGGCTTGGTACACACGGAGAGCGTTAAACGTGCTTTGATCCAACGCCCGTTTTTCAGTCAGTGTTCACACGAATATAGATTTTACGCGTATAGCGTACGTTTATACTATTGTCAATCGAGTTTTGTATTCCGGCAAAGATGAAAAAAAGCGCGCAGGTATGTTATTTGCGCTATCGCTGCGTTGAACGCGCGTAATCATGTGTACAGTTGTAGCGGTTGTATTATATTTGTAAACGCGCTCCATGTGAACCAAGCCTAAAGCGCCTGCGTGAAACTACAAAACGTGTATATATATATAAAACCAACCGTTATTCCGGGGGAATACGATCGATTAGTCTAAGGTAAAACCGTTTTCGTCGTGTTATCTATTTTCGTGTATATTATGAACGGACACGATTCGATTTCGCGTTGTCATAAATATTCGTGTATAACATTATCGTGTTCACGTTACACGGATTACGCAAATGTTCCTCGAATAAACTAACATATATACATATATATACGCACCCACACATTTACGAACGATTAAACGTAAATTATTTTATTCGCGTCGTGATGTACGTAGAGTGTTGGAGTCAAAAATAGATAAGAAAAAACCCTCGACCTTTTTAACGATTTGATTCGTTACGTTAGTAAAAGTGTCCGCGCGTAATAGTTTATTTTCGGCGTATAACTGACGACGTTTCCACGCCGAAATATTTTTCGTACGATACTATAAGTAAAAACGAATAAAAATTATATCGAATAACCGAGTAACGTATTTTCACGGCCCAGAGACCATTTAATAAACGTAAGTTCGTACGATATCTGTACACCGTACGCGTCTCTCGTCACGAACAACGACGAACCAAGTCGGTTTTGTACCGTTACGAAGTTATTGGTAAAACGTCGTACGTTTCGACGACGACGATGACGATAACGAACAGACGATCCGACCCGAGCTTGCGCGTGTCGTTCGGTAGAGAATACGAAGGAAACCAATATCGCACAGCCGAACACAATCTCGTTCTACGTACGTAAATTGGGTATCGGACAACGTCGTTGACGAAATCGCGGCGGAAACAATAACTACGGACGTTTAATCGGACGCCAGTGACTGGAACAACGAACGAGAATACGTTCGGAGAATTAAAAACGTATTTATCCAGTCCGGTTTCGGAAACGACGAATAAAACGGATATTACGTTAATTCCGGTCGGTCGACTAGAATTTCGCCGATAATCGTGTCCGACGAAACGCGTTTGTCGCCAATCGTGTCAAATTTTCGCCGGTTCGGACAAAGGGATTCGTTGTATCGCGTACGACACAATAACGTATACGACGTCTCTTCCGCCGGTAACGTTTTTATACGTATTCCGTATTTTCACTGTCGCCGAAAGGTGGTTAATTATTGTTTGGGGACGTAACGTTATATTCTACTAACGTATTTCACGAGGTACGCGCGCGTATTTACGTATTAATATTTCTGCACGTTTTCCGTTTCGGCTATGCGACAAAATTCGAAAGACAAACGCGTGTTAATATCGACCCCGCTGGTTCCAAGTCTCAAAAACCTGGCGCGCGCGTATAATGCATAATTTACCGTAATAACACGGACGAGTACGTCCGGCGTGATTCGCGAATTCCGCCGTTATACATTATCATGTTGCCCGTGATTTCGCAAAATCGTTTTCGCGATCATTTATTAATACGTATTATATTCCGCCCCTCCCCCACCCCCGTCCCCGTCGAGGATTTACCCGGAATAAAAACCCCTCGATGAATTTATTATTTCGATTTGAATAATTCCGTACGTCGTGCTCGAATTTCGTGATTTCGTAACCTATGGATATTACCGAAATTAATTTTTAAGCGCATTCCCGCGGGAATTATTCAAAACATTCGTTTCCGGTAACGGTTTAGTTGGGTAATTACATGGCTCGTTTTGACGTCGCGAACAACGAATCCAGGACACGTGACTCTATTTGAACGAAGTACCAAGGTGCGCGCGTTGTTTATAGGAAAATTTGAAATAATTCGACGAAATATAGCGACCTTTTATTCGATATATCCGTATACTTACGTGTAGATTTTCGTTCGTTTTAATTTTAAAAGCGATCATTATGAAACACGCAAATACATATATATATGTAAATTCGTTGTAAGATGGGATATTAAATTATTTTCACTAACGGCGTTAAGAAAAGCGGCCATAGTTTTCAAGTTCGGGCGGGTAAAAGTATGGAAGGGTACAAAGGCGAATAAATCGAAACGCGTAAAAGTCGAACAACGGTTTAAAATAATTCGCTTACGTAGAAAATGGAATTAAAAATAAACACGAACGAAGTATACAATATACGCGTAAGTACTCGACAAATCGATAAATACTTTTGTTCTTTATATACTTCCATATATATATATTTATTAATTGAAATGTTCGAGTGTTGGGAATTGCGAAGTTGTAAGGTAGATTCACGATGAAATCGAAATCACAACGGCTCTTAATAATAATATATCGACGAAACGAACGGCGAAGACGGAGACGAAAGTAAAAGCTCGTTTGTCCTGTACAATTTTCATAATGTATTTCGATCGGTTATTTGCTTTCGACTTATATTATTATCGTAGTGGCCGGCCGGGTGTGTTTGCGGTGTTGATGGGCCGCCGGTTGACCACGGCGAAATCTGCCGGTGATTTATCTATAAATGACGACGACGCGGACGCTAGAGAATCTGTCAATGTGCGTAAAAGTACGTGTTATTTATGTGTCTGGGACACTGTCGTACGTGCGGGCACGGTCTCCAAAGGACTGATAACAATGCGTTACGCGGGGCGTTCGCGAAAATAAAAAGGAACTACCCGTCGAAACTTCGTATTTGGTCTATTGACCGTGCGCTTGATACGGAATGAAAACGAGGGACGGTTAAAGTGAGGGTAGCGGCGGTGGTGGGTGTGTCGGAGAAACTCATCATTCGCGGAAAACGTCAAATACGGCGGAGGGTGAAATATGGGACGCCCGATATACAATTGTGGGGACTTTCGTGTAGGAAGCGGTCGTCGTCACGATCTATACCCGGAACACACAATCGAATAGTACAATCGAGTTTTGGGCATTTCGTAACGAGTTCACAAATGTCGAAACGAAATTCTTTCGCCGCGTCCTTTTTTCCTGAAGTTCGCGCCTTAATTGAACCCAACGATATCCGAATTACGTTAAATTAGGCGACAACGTGGGTAACATTAAACGGTATGTTTGGTAACACGTTTGTGTACGATGTATATATTATGTACAAAACGCTAAGACGTATTGCGTTATTTATCGCTTATTAGAAAATTTGAACTTGGACGCGAGTTTTGTCATATTTTTTGTTTCGAACCGAACGTTAGCTAATTGAAGTGCACACGGAAAATATACAGTAACATTTACGTATTTTTTTTTAAACTTGACTATTAAAGTGTTAAAAAATTAGTCCGACACAACGTTGTTGTACCGTACGGCGCGTAAACGAATCGGAGCACGGTTAGTGCCGTTCGAAACGTCGATTTACCGACTTGTCAATCTCTCGTCCAGTTTCCGTACTTATCACCTCCGTCGCCTGTAGTATACAAATACAAACGCGCCAACGGAGTGAACTACGATGCGTTGGACCGCCGTTTGACGCCACTCGTATTGTAAACGGCACCCGAAAGTTAAACTGGACGAAATACGCAATGCGAATGGAGTATTGTGCGCGAAAAACCGACGGCCGTCGACGATTCTATCGAGATAAATTTATAGACAGAGAAAGCGATAGAGAAATTCCGATATTATACTTTATCGGGTTTTCGAAATTTAACGGCGTCTGTTTCGGCGTAGTCTTTAGTACGCCCGTGGTTATATATTATAAGGACATGCTGCTTTCGATTTTTTCCCAAAAAGACGTATAAAAAAAACATATTCAAAAATTGAACGCTTTTTGCTGCGAAAACGACGAAATCTCCAAAAATTCAAACCCGTACGTTCGTAACACGGTCAACTAAATAAAATGGAAAAACGCTCCAACTTGTGAGCCCCGATCGGAAGTCGGTATTTGTTGTATCATGGACTTTCACCGGGCGCTGTTGTTGCGGTATAGGTAGCCGCCGCGTAATCTATAATTAAAGAGACCGAAAATACGCGCGCGCGCGCGCGCACCGACGGTGGAACATCATTCGGCTATTTTGATTTATTCGGCCGACGTTTTATAATAGCTAACGACGCGCGAGCGCGCGCGGGACGTTCGACAAGTCGCGCGGGGCAGGAAAACGTGTCGGTGGAAGAAGAAACGGAGAAAAAACGGTTTGGAACGACGCCCGGAACGATATAAGAATCCGTCGTCTCCGCAAAGCGCCCAGGGACGGAGTATTCGGTAATTAATTACGGCATTAAATCGGCCGAGACGTGCGGCGTACCCTTTTAATTGGTATATTGTAGCCGACGACCACCGATCAAAGACGTGTGCGTACATGTACACGCGCGTGCGTCACCGGGTCGACCACCGCCGTCGGCGAGCAATCTAACGACGACGCGGGGTCGACGGCAACAATTGGGCAATTAACCGCCCGCGAGACGTCCGAACGCGATCGGAGCGGATTTATTTTCGGGAAAACGTTTCGAAAACGCTCCCGGCGAATAATCGTCAAACGCATTTATACCGATACGTGCCTGCCTGCGTACGTGTATTTGTGTGTGTGTGTGTGTGTGTGTGTGTGTGTGTGTGTGTGTGTGTGTGTGTGTGTTTGTGTACACGTGAAAGCGCAATATCGTAATTACGACACCGACCAACGGCTTCGGAGTAAATATTTAGCTAGGCGTGTTTTTATTTTTCGTTTACTACGTGTTACGTAACAGAATTTTGAACGATTATTAATAGATTACGATTCGAAGATATCCCCGCGAACGTTCGAGCGAATTCGAGGGTGCGTTTTAACAATTGTCGGCGCCATGTAAACGCCACTCGACCGTAATTATAAACGTAGTAATTTTTTATTCGATCACGAATAAAAAACGCGACTTTCGTTTGTTTTACAAAATAGGCGTCGGCGTATCCGACGAGCGTATCCAGCCGACACGGTATCGCAGGCCAAGGAACGCATACGGCACGTGAATGGTGGTCGTGTGTAAACATGAAAACATGAAAACATCGGTGAAAAGAACGACGTGCCGATTAAATTACGAACAAAGAGATAGAGGTATAGATAGGTTGGTGGGAGAGAGTGAAACGACGCAATTTCGGGAAAAAAAACTAAATTCCGATCATTTTCTACACCGCCTTCGTTCTAACATAGTCAGAGACACGCGTGCGGAAAACCGGTATTTCGTAGGGACCCGTAACGTTCGTGGAGGAGTTCACGAAACTAATTTTCACTCGATCGTATCTATTCATATTGACGATAATTACGCCAACGTAATATTCGTTCGCGCCGAAAATTGACGAAATTCCCGAATCGAAACGCGCGTATAATATTATATTGGAATTCATTTTTACTCGACAAGCGCGCGTGTAGCCGACCTAAAGGGGTGTTAATATTATTTCGCCGTTTCAGACGACGAAACCGGCCGTAGAAAACCTTGGCGCACCGTAACGTACGTTACGATTAACCACCGACGTAGTCCACCCAGTCGGCGTGTACGTTGCATCATAACCGAGTCACAAGACCGTTGGTTTTATCGTAGAATACTTAAACGTTACGGTAAAATTCGTGTAAGGCGGAACGTGTATTTCGTACGCTGTTCGGTGAAACGTCGCGCGTACATATTCTGAAAAATTTCAAATACACGTCACCGATGTCGAAAAATACTATTAGCGCGTGTTGACGCCAGTACACGGCTAAACGAATAATTCCGTTGTATAATAATAATAATAACAATAACCGCGAAAGTAATAATTGTAATAACGCGACGAACGCGTTCGATGTCTTCCAGCCTCGAACGACGTTTGACGTCCGACGTCGCGCGCGCGGCGCTGTCGTATTGTCACCGAATCTTTTATTTCCGCGTCGAACAATTTCACAGCGTAGCCGACTAATTCGTGGCCATTGTTCCGGGCCGATACGCCCTTGAATCCAGTACGCCGTTTTGTTCTCGATAATAATAATAAAAAAAAACGATCTCGTTAAGCTACCCGACGATATTACGAAATAATAAATTACGCGCTGTTTTCCGAGATGGAGGTTATTAAATTATATACAAAAAAAAATGAAAGCTTTTCCCGCGGTTTCCGCATCGACCGAACGTATTGCACCGTCGCCCGGGCCACGCGAACAATTTTCGTCAACCACGCCGACTCCCTCCCATGACCTTTTTTCCGTGACTACGTGACTACAACCCCGCGCTTTCCGGACACACAGACAAAACGACGTCCCCTTGTTCGAGATATTTTTCAGTTCGAAACGCGAACTGATTCGCCGTACCGATCGTACGTCGACGCGCGCGTACGATCGTCCGATACGAAAATTTGCGCGAACACGTTCGTCCACCCGTTCATACGCGAAATTCTACTGGCGCCCAGTTTTTTTCTTCAATTTTGGCACACTAGTCGTCCGCTATAAACCGATGGTCTACCATTGTAATTCTCGTCCGAATCGTTATAAGCCATAACGGTTCTCGTTTGCCGAAAAAAAAATTCCAATTTAATATTATACTCGCGTTTTGATTCGGGAATTTTGCCAATTTTCGGCGCGAACGAGTATTACATAGAAATATTATCGTCAACATGAATAGATACGATCGAAATTATACCTTCTTAGTGAAAATCTCTTTCGTCAATTATTTCCCCGGCCGCCGTTCGTTAAAAATGAATTATCTATTAAAGTTTATAATGTGTCCTGTTTCGTTAGGGTCATCCGATTTATTTATTTAAAAATTAACCCCCCCCCCCGAAATTCAAGTCTAAATACGCCACTATTCGTGTGACTTGTGATCGTACGTCGTGGTCGTTAATATTTCATTAGCGTTTCGACCGCGGTCTATTTTTTTTTTTATTATTACGGTATAAATGTGACTACCAGCGTAACGGTGGCGCGTCCATTAAGGACTAAAGCCTGTCGAAACGAATTCCCCCGAAAAACGCCAGTTGAATAATTCCCTCCGGTCGTACACGTATCGAGCTTGTATTTTTTACGTGGTATCGACGTCGCGGTGGTAAACGGCGGAAGTTAGATCTGTACCGGAGGCGCGCTGTTGACCGTTTTAATAACGAAGGCAATTACATTAAACCGTGATTCGGAGTGCTGTTGTTCATACCCTGCACCATCCAGTCGCCGTATTGTGTTTATTCGTGAACACGCCCGGAGTTTTCCACGGAAATCGATCTTCTCACGGTGTTTTCTGTCTATATATCTAAAACCATCTCGCTTCAAACACGTGTACCCGCCGTACCCGCGCATCGTTAGTGACGATAAAGGGTCACGAAATTCCGCGTATTTATATACCATTGGTTCGTTTCGCGGTGATTAATGTTTCATCTCGTCGATCGTAGCCAGGTGTACACGATGATATTCCCCCGAACAAAAGGTTTAACAATTCCTGCGGGGACTTTTGTGTGTGTGTGTGTGTGTGTGTGTGTGTGTGTGTGTGTGTGTGTGTGTGTGTGTGTGTGTGTGTGTGTGTGTGTGTGTGTGTGTGTACCGTATTCTGTATATTCGGGAAAATAAACAGTGATCGCCGAAT
>JAIPRN010000294.1:0-81212 GCA_025469175.1 Geopemphigus sp. TES_GeoC_2020 | reverse complement strand
ATTGAAAATTACGCCGATTGCCGGAAGCGATCGCAGCGTCGTACTATCGCTCGCCCATAATACCGTCCCGTTGCGACGCGTTCGCGGGACGATAATTTATTAAACGGGAAAGAAAACCGAACGCTATTCTCGGTCGAATTTTCGAGTTTCGGTAAGTACAGTCCGTCATAATGTTCTGTACTCGGGAAATATTAGCCATTTATTTACCGGCTACATCGTAGCCGGCGTAATTTCCATTTATTGTTTCTTATATTATTATCACGAATACAACGATGGATTAGTTGTGATTCGACGTTAATGTTTAACGAATACGCGATTTCGATCGCCGTTGTTTACGTGTAGTTTTTCGAACGGTCGTTGGTTTAAAAAACGTGTTTTTGTTGCACCGGATGACTACGAGCGAACAACCGTTTTATTGTGTAATGTATTACGCGCGATTAACGGGCGCCGCGCTAAATCCCGTCCAATTACGGCGATAATCTCGCGAGGAGCCACCCCGACTGTCGTATCGATCGCCAGTACGACCCGCGATTCGAATAGTCCAAAGACAAATCGCGAATGAACATGACAAAGCCCGCGACAAAGGTTTCCCGAACAACGTTGATTCCCATAATCGTTTCGTATAATAATCGGAACGTTAACGCCCGTAATAATAATCGCGTGCCACGATTATTCGACTATTATCCGTCGTATACCGCGGCTATAAATACGGACGGCGTTAATTTATACGAACTTCTCGGGATACTTTTGTCGCTTCGTCGTCGTATATATTCGCGACGTGTTTTTTTTGGTAAAAAAACTTTCTTCTATTTATTTTTTACACGCGCTAGAAACAGTGGCGGCGGCGGCGGCGGTAGAGGGTCGCCCGATTTCGTCGGGCGATTATTATTTTTTCGCTCTTTCTAGAAGTTACGACGGAATAAACTTTTTGGCCCACGCGCACCCCGTACAGTCGTTGCAGTAATCGCCGAATTAACGCGCCAAAAGTCTACTGCAGGTGTATAAACAGCTTTCGCCCGAGGACTTTCTTTTTTGATATCGTAATGGACTTTTATTATGATTTTCAACTCGTTGTTGATCCTTTCACGCGGATTTCCTTCCGCGAAACGTATTTTTCGCGATCAACACGCGTACAATACCAAAATGCATGGTGGCATTTTCTTCGGCATATTACGTAGTACTACCGTGTGATGATTGTAAGTATTTTAGTCGGTACTCTACGCAACGGTGTAGTTCATATAAAGATTCATACGGTGACCGACGCCGGTTGAATGTATAAAAATATTCGACACACCGATATATCAACGAATACAATCTATCCGATTGCCGTACACCGCCAAATTGAATTCGTTCGAATTTCCGATTACAATTTCAGTCAATTTCGACCGAAGACGAAGTTCGGCGTAACAATATTACTCATACGGATCAATAAACGACCACACTTAGTTATCTATTGAACGTACACGAAGAGTAAAAGTTGAAGTATTCAACAACGTCTAAGTCTTTATTGAAAAAAGATTTTACGATGAAAACTAATAAAATATTTTTAATTACCCGCGTCCGGGGAAATAAAATTTATAATTTGCGACCTTTGAAAAAAAAATAGTTGAAGGAATCGCTAGTTTTTTTTTCAAAGCTTCTGGCGTTTTTAGTTATATATACTTATTTAAGAATTTTTTATATATATAAAACTATTTATTAATTTACTATAAAGGTAAACCATTTTTTTTGTTCGAGTGCCTACAATTTCTTCGAATTGTAAATAATAACGTAAATATCGAAAAGAAGTTTATAATAATTTATTGCTTTGATTTTTTCCGAAGAAGAATGTTAATTTACATTTCCAGCCAGTTTTGTATGAAGAATTTTTCAGAAAATTTTACTTGGAAATAGACCCTCGTAATTTAATAAAATAATATGTAAACACAATATCGTTAGGATTACAAACGTAAAACGAAACGTGTGTACGTTACAAACGAATGCGGGTACACTTTCGAAACAACAGCCAAACCAAATTGAACGCATATAAAGTCTGATTACTATTATTAACTAGTACGTAATCCCGAACGTCAACGATTGCCGGTATACTTCGCGAGAAACTACGTACGGAAAACGTATTGTTCCGAATTAAATAAAACATACACAGATTCCATCAACATTGCCATTTGTCTGAAAATACACGATTGGGAAATATACGGACGCGGTTATGTATAAAACGCGATACAATTTATTTTACGTGGCACGCGGGTTTCGGTGAACGAGAGGAAATCCACTCGGACCGGTCGTCCGCATTTAGATATAAATCGGTAACGATTGTTGATAACGCCAACGAATTCTTATTCGACGTTTCGTGTGTGTGTGTGTGTTTTTGTTTGTATCTCGTAAGTTTTCCGATTATTTTCAACGAATTCAACTTCGAACGTTGGATCGCAATATACGCGTTTTTATATAATTTATTCGAATCGAAACGATCGTTCGTTGTTTTCGACGACGGCGTGCACTATGCGATATTTATTTATATACCGTTTGTGTTATACGTACGTTTGTTCGTTCGCGTTTATCGTTTTTTTTTTTCTAATCATTTTTTCTATTTCGATAATAAAACGTACCGATAACGTAACCGGTTATGTTTCGCGCCGAGTCGTTTCACATTCGTCGTAAATCGGTGACCAATTTCGAAATACAATCAAGTTTACGTTAAAATGTGCACTCGGGATCGTATTTCGATTTACGGACGCAATTGTACCTACAAGATAGGGACGTAACGTACGGCGTGATTGGCCGCGTGATTTATGTAAATATAAAAACGTTAATCAGAACGGTACGTTGATTGTACAGCCCGTACGGACGATTCCTGCTACGGTTCAATGGCGACGTTTTTCCACCGTACGCTTTTATATACAAAACGCGTACGCAAATTGAAACGATTGGATATTAAATTAAAGACGCTTATCAAAAACACGCGTATATACGGACGTTCCATCAAGTCAGAGTAAAATCGATAGAACAGCGGCTAGCGAAATACGCGTTTTTTTTTATCATTCCTTATCGATCATGGAAATTACACGAAGCAATTTCAACGGGTGCATACACAAGGTATTACCCAGGCTTGTCTAGGCACTACTATACGTAGCGGTATAAAAGCCATTTCGAGCAAATAGATAAAGCGTAATATAATAACGATAGGTAAAACGTCAATAAACGTCGATGGTACGAAAAAGTAGTATATAAGAAATTGTCGGACCTATAGTTTTTTTAAAATGGGAAAAAAATATTTATTATATTTTCGTTCGACGAATACGATAAATATATAACTAGTTGTCATTTTTGAAATCGAAACGGTCTATTAGTCTGCGCACGTGTATACACAATAATAACAACACGTATTTAAACGGTGCGTACCGTGTGAATAATGACGCGATTATTACCCACTCGGCTGTGCTCGTTGTTTTCGATTGTTATTGGACATTAAGCGTACCTTTTCGAACCGACGGGAATCGATTCGATAACTTTTCGTTAGCCGACTTGAGCGTCATTCATTAATAGTGTTTACGGTCGCTTTCCACTTTGTCGCGTAATTTTGAGATCGGCGTCATTTTTAATTAGTTGACGTTTGGAGCGGTACGAAAAAGTCGGGACACACTTTTCACATACATTTTTGAAACAGTTTCCGGTAACGGCAATACCGTGTAAATAGTTGAACACGTCTAACTAACGCCTAGGTAATAATTAAAATAAATCGATACTTATTTATTGGATATTTCACGGCCCGTGTGAACGACTTTACTACGCATATATTATTAAAATGTTACGGGTAACGGAGATCGTTTCGTCGTTGAACTTCGGTAAAAATAATTTATTCTACTTCGACAAATTATTTTTACTAAACTATTTAATGGTCGCCGATCCGTTCGTAGTTGGTCGTATTGTATATAAGTTTCTCCGCAGCAATATTTGTTAAAACTTTTCCAAATTGTGTATTTTCTCTACCGAATCGACAACATAAAACTTTAAATAAATTCTCGAGAAATGCTGAATTCTTCCTATTTAGTACCGAGGAATATCCCTACAGGAGATATTTTATCGTATATATCTATAATGCCACGTTGAAACGCGTACGTGTAGATTATAAAAATTGTAAAAGTTAATAAAATGACAAACCTTTAATACGGTTTATTTTATCGTTTAATTTTCTATATTGCTTCAGTATCCATATTTTTTATCACGAATACTGTTTTAACGAATTAACCACAAACGATTTTTTATAGTATAATACACATTCTGACTTAATCGAAGTTAAAGAATTTACTAATTCTCAATAAATTTACAAAAAAATATGTGTAAAGTATAATATATATATATAATAAATAATTATTATTTTACACAATTGAAAGTAAAAAGAAATCCGTTAAGTTCGAAATGACAACATAGACGAATGGCTTGGAATTGTTCCTTTATTTTGAACATCATAACAATGATACGAATCGTCTATTCGAAGTTGGGCAAACTGCGGTGTTAACGATTTTTATATGATTCTCACGACGACAAACTTTGTTAATTATGAATAAATACGCTCGTAGTATTATAATAGGTTCCTGTATATTAACTTGTTATTAATACTTCATTAACTTCTTAATAATATTCGGCGAGTTATAACCTAAATAACGAACATAAATACAAGAAAAATGGAAAATACGACCGTTGTAAATATTTAATTTACACGTTCGTTCTTACCGGTTAACTATTGATTCATTAATCAAATAGCGTTAATTTTCGAGTGATTAAATTTTGTAGGGTAATTAAAAATTAATTCGATACGTTTCCGACTTGTTTAATAATATTTGGTTCCCCGAATGTAGTCAGCGATAAATTCCGAGTAATCCGTAGTGTCTATATTTTACGTTACATTATCGGTGAACATTTAGTGTCCCTAAGATTGTTGCCGAACTTAAATTACATCATTCATATTAAAAACAATTTAAAATATCGTGTTTTTAATATTATAATAAAATAGATATATTAATACGAAACGCACATGTTTACCCGATTTTAGGTAATTATAACTGAAATTTTTTTTTAAATTTAACCGATTACATATTTTAATAATGATTCTTTTATAAAAGTAGTTTTTTAATTACGATAATATATTAATACGTGCGTATAAGGTAATTGTAAAACATAATTTTATCTAATCACCCGAATTTGATTGAACATCGTATAAGAGTACGAATGTAGCGAACTTTAACAGAAATCAATATCAAATTTCTAATTTTGAAATAACGAAATTAATTAAATAATAAATACGTGGAAACGATTTACTAGATCCAAAATGATTCAACATTGTTAAGTGTATAAATGAAAATTTTTGTATACACTTATTTAAACTTAATAAGTGTTTTGTTTCCATTAGTAAACATGATACGGATAACTTAAAAATTTAAAAATAAATACACTCATTGTTGATAGGAACTTGTTACTAAATAAAGAACAACTAACTTACAAAGGCAGCTCTTTACCATACTAAACGCTTAAACTCAAACAACGTTATATAAAATATAAAAGTTCCGTTTCTTAACGAAAACGATGACTTTTTAATATAAAATATGGTAAAGTCAACTTATCATAAACGCGTTTTAAAATTTAGACTTATGTGTTTACAAAAATATAACATACGTCTAGTACTGTATATACTATATATGTATATATGTGTATATATATGTATATATGTACGCGATATACGTTGAATTTCATTATTTAAATATTAACGTTGTTAATAGAAAATGTTTACATTGAACGATTCGACGTACTTTATGGTTTGGCGATTTTTGTTATGTTTAACCAACGGTCAGGCACTGTGATTCTTGGTATAATATTGATGTTTAATTAACGTATTCGTGGTTTTTTTTTATTTTGTTCAATCCGAAGTATAACGAAATGCGTACGCTAAAACATTATAAAAAAAAAAATAACGTACATGTACACGGAAATTGATATTCCTTCTGACAATATGAAACTAGAAAATGGGAAAAAAAATTTACTTTTTTAAAAATCATCGAACGTTTGATAATTGAAAATAATTTTGTTCAAATTTACCGTGTATAATAGGACTTTTAAACGGCCAAAAATATTTATCGCCTCTCGTGTTTTTATTTTTTTTTTATGAAGAAGAAAATTTCGGTTCGAAATTATTAATAAATTAGCCCAAAAACAATCGGTAATACATTACGATAATTTAAGGTACTAAATAATAAAAGTAATAAAGGTTTTCTACATTTTTTCACCACGTGTAACGCTTATACTCGACTAAATTTCCGAAAAGCGTCCGAACTACGATAGGACGAAAAAGTACTTTAGAATTATGTAATCGGGGTACAATATTATTTTCGATGCGTTAAAAAACTATCACATTCGGACATTTGCGACTACGGGAATGTCACGGCCGCCAGCCTTGTGGTTGATTGTATCGTTTTACGTTCCTCGAGTATTGGGAGTGAAAGATACTTGCGAAATACGAAGACGCGGTTTTCGTCTCGTTATTTTTGAAAAAAAAACCACCGTAATTAAAACGAAAAGAAATCGACAATTATCTTTTAGAAACGTCTTACGCTTAAAATATGTAACAGAATATCGTATACATTGTACGGTAAAACTTGTTGGATCGTAATACAACGTGTTATCGGAAACAGTCCGATTATAACATATAATATGACGTAAAGGGACTAAAATATTCTTTGAATGTACCGAACGATAACCCGTTGGCGGACTGAATAAAATATGTCGACCGGACGAACGAAAAATGATACGTCACCGTACGCACTCGATGGAATCTCCCGTCTCCTAATTCGCTACGTCGAAAAATATATTAAATTCCTTGTTCCGTACTTTCAACGCCCGACCAGTTTGTTTGACAACGTAAAAAAATCCAATAAGCTACCAGAAAATATTTGCCGATCGATATCGACGTTCGCGCGGCGCTCCGGATGGGCAATTCCGGTACATCCGTGCATGGCGGCGGGCACAGTTGTTTCAAAAACGTTCACGGTTGGACGCGCGATACTAAATGAAATAATTGACCGAAGATTTGTAAGATACGTTCGGCCGTCGAATAACGTCCCGAAGACCGTACGAGACTATTTTGCCGGGGTGACCAACGTAATTGGACATTTGACAATTCATTTCTTCATTCCTCGTCGATCGTGCGCACATTTCACGAATTCTAAAATGAAATTTCGATTTATGTTCGATTTTACACGTACGTTTGAACCACCTCAAAACACGGGCACGCAATTATCAACGATTAAACAATACATAATTTATATATTATCGTTGAAACGTCACATTATACGACGTATATTCCTACGTACGTATCATTATTATATTGTGTCGAAATAAAATATAATATTATGTATAACTAAAAGTCACCACTACCTCGATACTAACTATGAGCAATATTTATATTTATAATATTTAAATATTTCGTAACATTTCTACGCAATCATTCCTACTCGACCGAAAATATGTTTACCCTTCAAGCATATTATTAATTGTTATAATAATAATAATAATATTAATAATAAATTTAAATATTTAAATTTATATTATATAAATAAATATACTACTAATATATTAAATAATAAAATGTATATATATTATATATATCTCGTATATATAATAAAATTAATATACGAGATTATAAAAAATATTATATAAAAAAGAAATTAGGCGTAGAGTATTTGAAAATGTTTAAAAAAATAACGACTAAGGTCGACCATAAGTCATCGTCAGGTTTTATATAAAATAATGGATAATATATATATATACGTACATATAATAATATGTCACCTAACGATAACTTATGGTCGAAAATAATTTTTATATATATACGAACATTTTCAGGTACTCTAGTTATACTTTCTTTTTACAATATGTATACAACCGTTTGTTTAATATACGCGTTTTAATTGTACACAAATGTCGAATTGTTCGTATTAATTTAAAATATACGGCAACAAGGATTTCTAGTCCGATTGTGTTACTGTTGTAAGCCGCATTAAAGAAATGTAAAATTTGACGTTTACAAATATACATACAGGGTGAATAATTTATCGGCTCCCGTCGTTTCGCTCCGATTCTAAAATATTGAAGTCGAAACGCGTACATTTCGCAAATTGTCCCGTGGATGCGCGCACGCACACACACACACACACACACACGTTCGTGCGTGACACCGAATCGATAACAATCGTCTCTTGCAACGAACGTAGACGAAAATACTTTGGCCTCGTGATTACGCGATGCGCGTGATGAAGTTGCCAACCGGCACGTGCGACGAAATATACCAATGACCGTGTACGTATAACGCGGCAATTATTGCGATTGCGTTGCGAGTCTATCCGTTCGCGCAAATATTAATCACGGGAAAATCTCCTCGGTTTTTCTCCGCGTATCGAAAGCAATAATGCCGAGTAAAACAACTATAAAATCGTCGCGTCAAGCGCCTAAGGCCGAAGGTCTATTATTGTTTTGTGACGTTCAACCCGCGGCGTTCGATGAACATCCGAATGTGTCCTCACAGAATTACAGAAACGTTGGGTCGACAATTCGTCATTTTCGTCATTTTTTTAACAACAATTTTCGTAATTTTAACGCAAACGGTACCGTAAATCCCCACGCGGGATTGTTATTAAGATATATATTATATACGATATATTATTCGTTTATTTCGTCCATTTTTTACGTTGTGAAATAATTGTACGGCGGTTTTTTATCATTAACAGGCGTTTTGTGCCCGTTGACGTATACAACCGACGTTTTTTTCAGAATTTTAAGCGAAACTATAGTAAACTGAGAATTCGCGTTGTTTTTTTTAACTTAAGTTTTAAACGATTTCGCTTTTTATTTGCGCGTAAAACGTAAAAAAATAAACGATCGAATAAATATTACGAAGAAACAATTATCGTTCAATAAAAACGGTATAACACGAACAACTAACGACGTTTGTATTTGTTTTTTTTTTATAGTCGTTACTATTATGTAGACTTTATTTTTGCGTTTCACGCATAATATAAACACGATTAAAAGAAGGCGTTAGTTGCGTCATTATACATCTGCAGCGTCTACTTTCGCGACTGCTCTTCAATGCCGGCACTACCACGCGTCATCGACCACTAGAGTAAAGTATAAAAATCGTTGGCGAACGACGTAACCAATCGCGTCACGATTTTAATTAACGCCACGTCACCGTAACCATAATGATCGCATTCGCTCGTTTTAGACGTCCCGGAATGTCCATTACGTTTTTCCACGGTAAAAATAATAATTACGAAAGTTCGGTTAATTCGATAGGGACGAGTGGCGGCGGAACTCTAAATCGACGCCGATCGTTGAAATCGTCGAAATATTATCGTCGGCGCAAATATTACGAGCATTAATTGGACGCATTCTATGGCGAAATTCGTCAAATTATTTAAAAATAAGCGCCCGTCGGTCGAAATATAATCGGAAAATCGAAAAACCCGACAAGTATACGTTCTTCGGTGTATTAATATAAATATATAGCCGATATTCGACCACGTCGTTAACGACGAGGAAATAACGAATTTATTGACGAACGTAAAAACGCGAAGAAAAACTCGCTTCCGTCCGTCCGTGAGCTGAACAGATATCAACAAAAAACTGAACGCTTAACCGTCGGGTTCGCGTATTTAAACGAATTTAAACGAAAACCGAGACGATTTTTAAGAAACGTTCACGAACTATAAACGGACGTCATTCCGTCGGTATAAACATTTACTCGTTAAATACGAGCCTAATAATCTGTCGGCCGTTCCCTCGACTCCGTTTTTCGTTGGACCTGAGTACAGTTTACGGCCAATTGTACGGAACGCTTTCGCGATATACGAACAGACGGAATCGCGTTTCGGTTTAGCGAAACCTATCGGTCGGAAACCCGTCGGAAAACGCACGTTCCGCATTTGTTGTCTGCCGAATACCTGTCGACCGTTCCGCGATATCAATTCGTGGATTCGCGCGTTTCGGTCGCGTAACGAATTCGGAAAGCAATTGAAAAACATAACCGCCGGCTTGTCGGCCGCCGGACTGGACACCGACGAACTACGTCCGCGGTACTGTACCCCGGGACGGTACACGAGCGGGCCCCATTTACGTACTAACCTTCTGGTCTTCAACGGGGCCACCGGCCACGACCTGCGGGTCCTGAGCACCAGCGCCACGCGCATGGAACCGCTGTTCTGCGTGGTCATCGCGGGCGCGGACGTGCGCTTCACCGCCCACGGGCTGCGGCCGGTCCACGCCCGGCCGCCGCCGGCCCACAGGTGCTGCTGCTGCTGGACGTCCCGCGGGTGCGGTCCCTGTTCGCTGCAGGCCCGGCGCCCGCGGCCGCCGCACAATATCTCCCGGCGGATCTGCTCCACGTCCAGCTTGTACGCGCACACGACGGCGGCGGCCGCGGCCACGGCGGCCGCGTTGTCCCCCGTCGTCGCCGCCGCCGTCACCGCCACCGTGGCGGTGGTGGTGACCGCCACCGTCGGTGTGGTCGCCGCCACAGCCGCCGTCGTACCCGTCGAAGCGGCCTCCGTTTTACGGCCGATCCCGACGCCCCGTATGTACCTGTTACACACCTGTTGCCGTCACCTAATCACGGGCGAATATAACAACAATATTTACACACAATGACAACGACGGCGGGGGAAAAAAAAACACGCAATAATAACGAATTCGCCGAGTGACGCGTTTTGATGTCCTCGTAGAGCTCCCCGGGCCCCGGACACGTTTTTCCGTCGCACTATCGTTTTCACGCGCGAATTCGCCGTACCCAATACGGACGGGACGACGCGTTGCCGCCGCACATCTGTCGAATGACCGCCGCCGTCGACCGAGGAACTTTACGGCCTCAGCCTCGGCACATACGGCCGCGTAACGTAGCCGAATACGTCCGTCGTATTAAACGCGACTGTATAACGCGCTTAGGGTTCACGATAATAACGTAAATCGGCACACCTCCGACGGTACACATTGTCGGTGATGGTTATCTAGCTAACGAAATAGTTTATTCGTCAATCGTCGTCGCATCTCCGCCGCGCCTCGCTAAATTTAACGTTCGAAAATCGCGGATTTCCATTTGTCCGCCGTTTCCGGCGAATAAACGAGAGGTACACTCGATTGTTATCGATAAAATTACTTTTTCAATAGGACCGTACGTTGAACACACGCGACGGCGGTATCACGATAACAAACGCGGTTTGATCGAAAATTATTTAGCGAAACGTTGCGGCTTCATATTTTGTACTTATTCATATACGCATAACGTATTAGTCGTTATTATAGGTCGCCTATTTTCTCTGAACGAAATAACCAACAAGAATACTATAACGCATACCTAAACGTATTTAATCGTTCGTAATTATTTACAAATATTACGCTGGTAACTAATACGCTCTAAATGTCAATTCGAGGGCGCCGTGTATTACATTTGTATAGCAAATACGCGGGCGTCGATTCGTCGGATGGTACTTTACAACAACAAGTTATTTTACGTTTTATAGACGCTTTTTGTGTACGCTTATCCGACCGCCGAATTGATTTGGAGAATAAGAACGTCCTCTGCGTGTTCCGAAATTAATCGGAAAACGAATTTCGCATTAGTCGCGCCCGTTTTTCGGAATAGTTTCGATTATTCCGATCGTCGGTTTAAATTATTAATATAGTAGTCGTATAATTTATTTCCGTCGAGTTTCGTACAAATAATTGATTAAAATCTCGCGCGAACAAGGTAAAAGAAAAATCGTGTTGACTCTGAAAAGGTTTTATACGCGAAGGTTTTTTAAAGCGAACTTTTCGGCTCGGAGCCTATTCAAAGTTAATATATCAGATTAGAATCTTTCCTTTAAGGGTACTCGAATAATCGGGGTTACCCATAATTCTATAGAAATATTGTAAGAGTTTAGAAAATTAATTTCGAACGTTCGCGTATTATTTTTAAAACATTTGTTAAATCGGAATATAACGCAATAGCTTAATGCGTAGCTTCGTCCCGTCCGGTACAGTTATTATAAAATATTGTTAGACGTATAGTTTTAAGAGTACCACAATACGTATATATATATATATTTATTTTAAAACTTACAAAAACTATATTAATTGGCGATATTTTAATATTGATCAATAATATGATTTTAATATTGAAATAAATATAATGACTAATATATATATATATACTACGCGTTTATCAAACTCGCCAATTTAAACAACATTTTAGCCCGTATACGACGAATGCCCATTATCGAAATTATAAATTTGTTACTTGTAAACGTTATTCGAGTTACGTCGAATACCGTGGTTACTGACGAGCTGCGCGGGAAACGGTACTATTTCGTGTTAACGTCACGATACGATCGTAGTAATTGCGGCACACTTGCATACATCATTAGTAGCGTATACGTGACGTTTCGGAACATTTTCTTCTTGGATATATTGTAATTTCGAAAAAGCTTTTTTTTAATAAAAGTAAAAAATGTATAGTCCGTATATTAAACAATACAATGAGTAAAAATGATAATGGACTAGTTTTGAAGAGGTGAGGGAATAGAGCGTCCGTTGACACTACGTCCAATTTGAGTTTTTTTTTTTTTTGAGATAGTAAATACCTTTAATATAATTAATATGTTATTTAAGGTACAAGGTCACGAGGGAACTTTCCATTGAGACGACGAGGAGAGTTATTGGGTATTGTAGCCGAGGGTAGATTTGAGATGAGAGGATTTGCATGAATGCGGGTATTTCCATGGAGTTTGCCATAATAGTGAGAAGCGTTGAAATTTTCGAAAAAGCCACGTGGAACGAAATATCGTTTATTATTCGCGACACGAACCGTTACGTATTTCGAACGATAATATAATTAGAAACGTCGTTGTAGCCGTAAAAATACGCGATTTTGCGACGGAATAGCTTTATTTTCCGAAAACCAATAATTAGAATCTAATTTCGTTCACGGGCGACGTTCGGCGGTCATGTGCGTCAAAATCCGGTCCGACGGAAAACGTTCGGTATGAACGCCGGCCGGGTACGAGTACAAAACTACGTGGCCTGGACGACGGCGATCGTGAAAACGTAACGCGAGACCATTGAGTCGAATAATAGCGAAAAGCCATCGACCGTACGCATTAAGACGACGATTTCCCGCGCGCGGTTTTTGTGGGCGAATGAGACAAGTTACGCGTAACGCTATACGAACAATATACGTAACGATTTTTCGCCCGAAATCGTTCGTTCCGTAATGATTAACGAGAAAAACGCTTCGGTTGTGCCGGTGACGCCGAACACTCCACCGTCGAACGCACGCGCATGTGGGGCAGGTCGTCGTCACTCGTCGATTACTTAGGTTACAGGATGGCATCAACGGTAGATACGTTCATCGCGTAACCAAACGGACTACCTAAACGGCGGTGCGTGCCCGATTTCACGGTTAGACGGTTCTAGACGCGTTTTCGACAGACGCCGCTTTTCGAAAGTGTTTTTTTCGTTCCTACGAATTACGCGCATACGTCATTATTACACGTATGGTCGGGCGCAATAATATGTTACGTTCAAAATAAAAACTCGACACACTTTCCGCGTAATGCGTTTTCGGCACGGGCTGTTTTCGTTTTTTGTTCGCATTTAACAATGTGTTGAACGCGAACAATGACGACGTCACCGCGCCAGCTTTCCGAGGAACGGAAAATGTAATAAATCCGACAACGCTCCGCGTAAATAACTGTTATAACGTTAAACGGCTCCGTTCGTATTACGCACTCGATCCCTGCGAATTGATTCGCCGTATATTTCGGAAACGGAAACGGGCCTATCCATACGGGTGCTATACAACACTCTGTAGTCGAACGTCAAACTCATAATTAAACGTACGCAAACGCGACGTTAACGGATACGATTCCAGTCATTAAATAGCGAGTGTACGCGTAATATTCTACGTATTTAAGTATCGTATTATTCACTCCCTACGAGAAATAATAGTTTTAAATTAGAAAGTCGGTAGCGGCGTATTTTCAATTATTTGCCGCGCGGATTATCGACCGTGTTATATACGGCGCAACTATAAATTAAACCGAACGGAACGGTAATAAAAATACTCGAAGGAACGCGAGCGCGTCAAAAGTTTCATGTAGCTTCTTCCCGAACAGGCCGGCAAGTTGAATAATTATTGACGTTTCTCGGTATTTCGCGACAACGTTACGGTAGAACTAACGAAAATGTTGAAAAAAAATCGGTAAAACGTACGGGGGGCGCTTGTTTCTTTATTCCTTTTTGAAAATAAAACGTAGCGTTTTTTTAGTCGCGACTAGGATAAAAATGCAAATATCGCTGACTCGCGTGATATTTCGACGCGTTTTCTGTTTTTTTTTTTTTTACTCACGAAACGTTCGCCGTCGTTAAGCCACGTAAATTTTCGACGATCCAGTAGGTGACCGTTTTTCGTTTCGGAACAGTTGGTAAGGTTAACTAATCACGTTTTTGGTAATTTTCACCCGTGTCCGAAAATATCACAGACCCGTTCGCGGCGTTTTCTTTGTTTAACGTTTTTGGAATCGTCGCGCTATTTACCGCGGAACGGCGCGGGAAAAATTCCACGGACACAATGGCGTTATTGTTTCATTCGAAAACAACAAAAAGAAAACACGACGCCGGCTCACGCGGTGTCCAGCGATGAAGTGGAACGAGTGCCGCATTATTCAACCACCGCCGTTGTATACACCCGGTGGCGGAGAGTTTTCGCGTTTTTGTTAGACCTCGGGATGGGCTGTTTTATACGCGTATCCCGTCGCCGTATATAAAACGACGCGGAATATACGCCCATTGAACATGGGCAATTTTATATCGATGTTGATTGAATTTCTACGCGCTTTTTATTCGGGTCGTTGTAAATGTTCGAAATTCGACAAGCCCGGGATTTTACGGGTGGTCGAAAATCGTTACGCCCTACGGGGCTTGGGACGGACGTAAATACCGACGATTTTTGAATCGCTAAGCCCGGTCGGGTATCGTTGAACAACCCGTTCGAGAATTCGAAACGACGTATTACGATGTTTCGACGGTGTTACCAGTAATCGTTGGACGAGTATAGACGAAAACGGTTAGTTCTACCGCACGTAAACCGTTTTGGATAGGCAACGATATAATACACTCGGTCGCCGTTCGCCGTCGAACAGCGAAAGCGATTAACTCGACGGTAAACGGTAACGAAATATAACGCCGCATGTAGGGGCCGTCGTCGGCGATCCAAACAGCTTCAACAATAATATATAGGCCGTGTATAAGTCGAATACAGGAAGTCAATGTGTAGGTAAAAACGATTGTACGAAACGTTTACGAAAAATTCGAACGAAGCCTAATTTACCGCTTTTTCCCCATTCTCTACGCGACCAATAAATACCGGGAGCGCGCGGTATTATTATCGGACCGAGTTTAAACGCGTGTGTAATACGGTCGACGGACGGGTAAATAACGCGAAAGTAATTTTTCCGCGCGTTATTCGTGAACGACGGAATATTCATAAAACCATTAGCGTAATGATTTCTTGACGGTGAGCGGTGTATTGTAATATTCCGGCGGGCCTCTCGAGAGCGAAATAAAGATAATACGTTTTCGGGACACCGCGATCGAAACATAATAAATTATCACCGTGTCGATAGGCCATTTATATATATATATATTTATTTTAGCGAATGATAAATCCGAATGAGAGTGGCCCGTGGGACTCGACGATTGTACAAAAATCCGTAGGTATAATCCAATTACGAAATGAAATTTTCGACGGAAATTGTCGTATAACAATATTAACGAGTACATTGGGCGTAAAAAGGCCGTACGGTAAACCGATTTATTACGACGAAAAATGTAACGTTTCGTCGCGAATTACGCGATTGGAACGATTATCTACGGTGACCTATTTATAAACTACGCGCCCGTGATTCGAGCGAACCGGGACCACAGGTTTACATTCACGTCGACTGTTCGAAAACGATTGGAGAATTTCAGTCGAGTCCGGGGAATCGACGGTTCCGAATTTGTTGTTTTTGCGGCGGAACGCGAAGAATGGCGGACCGTGTGAGATCCGCGACGATCGGTCACACACAAACGTCCAATCGTAAATGTACAACTCCGTTAAGTGATTGTTTTAGCGGTGGACACGGCGGTTACGATGACTATAATACCGCGGTAATTGCGGGAAATACGTGTGTGTGTAGGTCGGCGCGACTATACGTGTGATCCGTATTAAAATTCGGGCGAACGGTGGCCGTTGCGGCCGAGGAATTAGGTAGAGGGTCGAGCGCCGGCCGGGTGGAATACGTATAAATTTGATCACGTGTTCCGGGTCGGAAACGGTCGTACCGTCGGGGGAGCAGTTTATAAATCGTAAAATAATATATGTATACGGTACGTATAATATAAAATTACGCGGCGGAGTAGATAATGGTGAAAAATATACGGCGCGGCCGATACGCGCGCGATTGTAGGCGTCGTAACGGTTTTTCGTTCACGGCCAACGCGTTTTGTAAAAAATTATACGCGCGATTTCTCCTCCGGATGGCGTAAAGAACGGCAATCCAACGGTCGGTCCGGAGGAGGTAAATACGTTTTACGATCGGACGACTTTTCGACGGCGACCGACGTATTAACTAGAGCGCACGCGCGCGCGCGCTACAGCGACGTCGTCGTTTCGAGATAAACGAACCGGCGCAGACCATTAAAATGTCTCGTCGTTCTAACGGCGACCCGAGGACAATTAGTACATTCGATTATGATTAGGTTTTTGTTTTAACGACTTGACGAATAGTACGAAGAACGGTTTAATCCGTTAATTTGGCCTTTCGACATTATATACGCGTGTATGTGCGCGCGCGTATATAAACGAGTCGATATTTCCGGCTATAAACTTCGACCGGCGTATCACGCGATGAAATGTATTCGCGACAACAATTATTAAAGTAGTTCGGCTATGATTACGTAATAATCTATAGAGTTATTGGCACGACCGATTTTTTTATGATAATCATTCGGTGGCGTTTCGTAGATACAATAATACAGCCAGAATAAGTACGCAAATCGTCGTACCACGTAGAACCGTAGACGGATTTGATGGTCGAAAAACATAAAATTTGAATTACGGGATACGCGTATTTGTAATTGATGTAAGCGTGATGGGTTTCAGAGGCAGACATCGACGTCGTTTGTACAGTACCTCGAAAATACGTCGATTCGTTTAAGGATTTCGTCCGATTTCGGACGGAGATCTAATTACCGTAATTAATAACGCGATAATAAAGAGTAAGAATAAATTAAACGAATTGTGGTTACGTTCGTTTCTACAAACGCGGTTACTAATTAATTACGAGCGTGTCGTTCGATAGTTTTTTCAGTCCAAACGCGACGTAGTAAAGTCGATAGAAACGATTTGAAACGTGTAGTCGAAACAACGCACGTTCGCGGAAGCGTTGTATACGCGGATCACTAGACCGATGTAACTGCTAGCAATTGATTTTTAATGGGAGGACCGCCGAACGTATCAAATTGCGACGCGACGTAATTCGTGTATTCGATTAACGGTCCGCCACAATTTATAGGAAATATAAAAGGAGTTTTATTACTCGTATCTGTGTAGGTCTCCGAGATCCGGTAACGCGAACGCAGCGTCCAGCGCTACCCGGAGTTTAAGCCGGATTTGATGCTACATCGAGGACCGCTCGACGAGATTGTGTACAATGGACACTATTTGCGTTGCCGGCGTTTAGCCGGAAACGCGCGACGTTTTACTACGGAAACGAACCACAGTAACGACGATTTTTGGTCCGCCTCGTTTATCGGAATATGACGACCAGACAAAAAGTTTTCACGGTACGTTTTCGTCGTAACGGTCAATATTCTCCGGCAAATTGTTCCGGGTACCGAGTGAAAAAAATTTCCGGAATTTTATCCGGTCTGTTCGCCGTAGTTCGTGGCGATTTTAATTCTCGGGACTACGAACGTATATAAAAATTATGATACGCGTGTATATACATATATGTATATAGGCAAACGGGTCTCTGGTTTGGCCACGTTGAATGAAAATAGAATATCCGTTGTAAATCGAAAAACGAAGGTAAAAAAAAGCGGCGGTAAAACAGGCTCGGGGCGCGCGATCGAATAGTTTTTTTTACGACCCGGCGTTATTTCACGGGATTACGTTGTCTCGTTCGACTCGCGACGATCGATAATTCGGTCACGTTGCTCTCGGAACGCACTCGACGCGTATACCTGTGGAACGCCGTCGTCGTTTGCTCTCCTCCCCCGGGATACTATCCCCTTCATCGGCCGGCCGATACCGTTTCGACGTTGGTCACGTCGTCAAAACCGTTCGATTCCGTTGGACGCGACAACGTATCGTTACGCAAAACGGACCGACTGCTGATAAAATAAACGTTTATACATCAATACGCCGAGTGGCCCCGCGGTCTAGGTGGTTAGGGGGGGGAGAGCGAGGGGCCGTCGCTGAATCGCCTACTCGGAACGGCATACGATCGTCCGATAAATACGGACGATTATTGTTTTCGGCACGTTCGCCGCCGGTCTCGAGTTGAAAATCAATCGAACGTTACCGGCGTTACGACCCACATACCAGTCGTTTTCGACTATCGTCGACCATCGTGCGTCGTTTCAATACTTTCGGTCGAAAATCGTTATTATGGCCTATTCCACTTTAGACACGCCGTTATACATACTCGGACCGATCCGATTCACCTATTTCGTTGTATTTAACGAACTCGTAAAGAATAATCGTCGAAACCTTTAACCCAAAGTCTTTTCCCAGTTATCGGATCCAACGTAATCGTCGCGTTATTAATTATTTTAATTCGAACGCTGTTTAGAATCGACTTTAACGAATTCGCGTATTTTTTATATTACGAGAGAAATTGTACTAACGAAATGTCGTCCTATGCCTACAACGTAATAACTAGCGTGTCCCTCGTAGCATACACATTTTGGTGTTTTTTTTCCAATTGCCACGCCCTTCGGCAATTTTTTATCATACAGTTTATGTTTTTTCTAACAATAATATTATCTTCGACATCTTAAAATTATCTATCGTATTCGTACCGATTTCTTAAAACGAATCGCCGCGCTATAGGCAGATTTTTCTCCAATATGATTCATACGGAGTTCAATACAACAACTCTAGAAAACGACAAAATACCCGCAAAAAATACGTCGAATTCGTCGATGTTTACCATTTTTCCATCCGAGATATTCCCCATCGCGTCTTTTAAGCTTTTATTCTTTGACGTAAGTACCGAACACAAACGTTACACGTTAAAAACGAAACATCGTAATCGAAAACTGGGTCGGGTGTTGGCATTTCACGCAACGAACTAGCGGTATTACCAAATACACTCGAGTCGCCGGGCTCGAAACGAACCAGTCAATTATAAAAAAACCGCGTTACCGATTTAAAAAGATTTTATTTATTTTTAATTGTATCACGATCGGGGACGTCGTTTGTTTATCAACTTTAGTATGGGTCACGAATTGCGTACGAATTACAATATCGGTGGTCCGCGAACCAGTGAACTAAATCGTTTGTCATTGCCACGGTCCGTGGATTTGTCACTTTCTCGTTACCGAAATTTCGAATCGTCTTTTGCGAAAGTACGGGCCGTTTTTAATTGTTCATACGGTAAGGGTCGCTTGTGTGCGTCTGTGACGGTAAACAATCAAACACGGGTGTGTTGTCCTACGCTCGCGATCGAATAGTTCCCGCGTCGGGCGTATAATTAACGGACGGTTTTTTACGGGGTGACACTATCGCCGCACCATTAGATAGTTTAAGTGTCGCGCGTGCACGAAATACAAACTGAACGCCGTAACGATAGTAACGAAATCCCAATTAGAAATTACGCGTAATTTGGTCGCGTGACCAGTCGTTTTTCACGGCAGACATTATCGGTCGAGTTGGCGGGCGCGACGGTCGAACCGTATCGCGCGATAATTCTTTCAAAACAAACGCGTTTTTATGGAAGAACGCACGTCATACTACCACGGGGGCTCGATTATTTTTTATTTCCCGTCCGTTCCATCAGGGCGCTCTACTGCCGCGTATACAGTCGGTACCTAATTTTGTATCAAACCCGTTGACATTCGGGAGTTCCGGGACCGGGAAAACGGTTGGCCTAGCGTGCGCGCACGCGTTCGAAAACGTTCAATAATTCGTTTTCAGTCAAAATAATACTACGACTCAAACCGTACACAGGTACCTCGTCGTCGTCGTCGTCCGGCGACGGCCCCCTCGCGTAATAAATAACTCGGCGGAAAACACGAAACGCGTTTATATATACCGTCGATCATATCCCACGGACGTGCGTTTAAAGTTGATAATTCTTCGTACACAGTTTTGGATCTACCCACGCGGGAACCGACGTAATTTTTGGACGTTGATTTTATCGTCAGTTTGTTCGATTCCGTCGACGGTCGTCGATTTCTCAGCGATTGTGAATTATATACGTCGCACCGACGTTCCCAACGGATACGATTATGCACGTCGAAATTTACGCGTATCGGTTACGGTTTTACACGGCAAATTCGAATTTTCACGCGTTCGATAACGGTGTCGGGGCCCGGGCGTCGATTTTTTTTACACCGGTAATTCACGTCGACTTCGAAATCGCTTCCGAACCGTGCGTAGTATTACAATGGTGGTACCGTTCTGTCGCGCGCCCGTTACTTAATAAGTTGATACCCGCGGAAATTATGGGAAACCCGCAAAATACGCGAAACATGCTGCGCAGCGTTTTCGTAGTCAATGGTAAAAATCGTTTACCGGCAGCCCGCCGAACCGTGTACGGTTTACTTTGAAACGTAACGCGAAATTAATTTTTTTTTAAGAGCTTTCGCAAAATGTGTACGTTTTTATCAATTGACGTATAATCCATTCGTTACTACGGTTACCATAGAAACCCGGGCCAAATCGAATTTTCGCGTTTTAGCGCCCGTTAAACGTGTTTTTTTTTCAATTCCGACGTAACTAGAGCTTAATTGTCTTGCGGTCCACGAAACCATTGTAGGTCTGAATACTTTCGTCGAAACCTCTCGAACCGTTTTCGAGATAAACCGGTTACACGTACTAGTGAAATGCAATTAAAAGTCGCACATCTCTGGTTTTCTCACCGAAATAGTATGTATTGTTCAACGGTCGATTTACCGCGTGACGTATTTCGAATTTTATAATGTTCTTAGTATTTACCACTTCAAAAAATATTTCGACAACGTCCAACGTTGTTGACGTATTCGTTTGTTTCCTAATAATACGACATGTATTTCAAAAATGAAAATAAGTAAATATTTTAATATCGTGACACGCGTCGTTATTGTAATTTGAGAAAACAACGTTAAAAACGTCGTTTTAAATACTCAGTAATATTAAATTAATTTTTAATCACATTAGTACGTCCTCGTATATAATTAATTATTACACACACACGTATGTAAATATGCGTACATAAGGACCACCTTAACGTTTATATTATCCGATTATTTCAACGTATAACGAAATAATTTATGTAAGCGTACTCCTGTATACCTGCGTAGGAAGGAAAATTTTTTCTCTAAAAACCGTATAATTTTTAATAATCAAAATTAATGAACCTCGTCGGTGTAAATAAATAAAAAAAAATAGAACTATAGATTTTAAAACGAAACGATCAATTTCGTTTAAATCCCAACGATGAATATATGTGTAGAATAATTTGTTTATAATATTATAGCTGGAAATACCGTAATAAGAATAATATATAAACTGATAGGACGGCATTACGTATAAACTGAATGTTGGGCAGTAGTTCTCTGTTCGTGCACATCGATCGAGTCCTATTCTACCTAAATAAATAATAAAGTGCGAACGTAATTAAAAATGAATTTTCACGCGCGCCGTAGCGAACCGCGGTTCACCGAAATTGCGGTTGAATTCGAAAAATGTCAAAAAGGTTTCACCCTCGAAGAGTATCGAGGAATTCAAAAAATGATCACTCAAAAGCGTTACTTTTCCAATTTATAAAGATTAAAGATACCGAATGAAACTTTCCGAGCGTGTTTACTCCCCTAAGGAGTATTTGCCGAAAACAAACACATTACAGCAAAACCGATTAAAAACTATTTTCATTATTAAAAAACACCGTTTTTGTTTTCGTCCGGAAAAAACCTCCGGTGAAAACGTTTATAACTCGCGAACGGTAAATATAAAAATTAAAAACCATCCGCACAGGAACAAGAGGAAAAAATTAACGGCGGATTAAAGATTTTCGAGTTACGTAGAAATACGAAGGCGATATCGTACGAAAACTCGTACAATTCGCCCGCCGAAAATATCGAATCGCATTGTTCGCGTACAGACGGGCGCGCGTTATCCGATTTCCGGTGGCCGGCGCTTAAACGCAAATTTCACGTTATCCTTGGACGCGACGTGGCCAACAAATTCGAACGGATCACGACGGTCCTCGGCCGCGTCTCACGAATCGCTGAACGAATACAGCTGATCGAAAGTTTGTTAACGGCACCAGTTATTGTGTCGTCGTCTTTGTGGCGGTTCGTCAGGCGCGCAGATGTAAGTAACGTATTTCGTGTGCAGGTTGGTTGCCGTGTGCGCGTTGTATGTCAGAGGAATGGGACTAGTCGGGGACGTGATGAGTTCACGGGCCGTACGTGCGTCTAGTTTAATGAACGCGCTAGGTCGTTTCGATTAATATTATATTTGGCCGGAGCGGTGGTCGGCGTTGAATGCCGTTTTCGGTCTGTGTTATTAGCCACGCGCTAGCGTACCGCGGACCGCCGTTTTCCGGGCCGACGAGTCGCCGAGGTCCGCTAGAACAATACGAAAAGCACCCGCGGGAAACTAGTCACCTGGCAAATCGTCGTCGTTCCGCGGCCGGATATTTTCGGCGGCTAATCGCGAAACGCTAAACTCGTATATACTTACGATCATTTTCGAAAATACATCCTTTGACTGTGTTGCTTAGGTGTATGTGGCATGGGAGTCGTGTCATTATCGCCGCGTTGGCAGCCCGATCGCTTGTCCCCCGACAGCTACCCCGGACCGTTTTTACCGTCTGAGCCTATTCGTCGTCCAAAACCGCGCCGGGAAAATTGTAGTGGTGTTTCGCGGGTTAAATGTTAAGCGCCGCGGTGTTCGTATAATCCATAACACGGGACGGCCGACATTTCGGGTTACAGCGATATTATCGTACGAATATCGAAGAATATTATTTGGAATTTAAATGTACGTTTTAAACGTCCGTTGCTCGGTGTTCAAAACGAAACATTCGTCTCGTATTTGGGACGACATTTAATCGTGATGTGATACGTGACGTGTTCTGCCCAATGACCGAAAAAACGTTACGTTTCGAAAGTGTTTATAGACGTTCGAAAATCAGAACGTAATTTGTTCACGCGCGGGTTCAACAATTTTCGTTTTCATTAGTTGAGAAACTTTTTGACAGTAATTGATTCGAATTCAATTACGTCGATCTCGCGCACGCGTACGTTGTATAAAGCGCTTTAAGCACGTTACCGGTCGATAACATACTAATTCGAGTAACTTTTCGTGATTTCTGTAATTTTCGTATTTATAATCGTCACACGAATATCTATGAAAACTCCGTATATTGAATTTAAACTCACATACACACACACATATATATATGAGTGTGTGTGAGTGTGCATGTGTGGGCGGGTGGTTTAAAAAAAAGGAAAAATTCGTCTCCGGGCGTTAATCAAGAAAAGTGAACTTCTCGACGGACGGGTAGGTGACGCCGCGAGGGATGTCGCATCCCGTAGGTATTAGCCATGTATGTGTGTGTGTGTGTGTGTGTGTGTGTGTGTGTGTCTGAAATATCCCCGCGCAGTTTATATTAATAATAATAAAAATAAAAAACGCGTCTAGAGGTTTTGTCAGTTTTTCCAACCTGACAAAAATTCATTTTTCCACAGACTCGGGTGGCGAGGTAGGGTAAACGGCGAAAACGAAAAATGTCTTTACGAGAGTGTTTTTTTTTTTTTATAAAACGTTGCGGAAAGGATCGTCAGTCACGGAATAACACTCCTATAAACAATTTATAAGCGCCACGTTTACTCTTTCCTAGCACGCGCACGTTTCCACAAATTAATACACAAAAAATATAAAACGTAAATTTATTTTCTCATTATACTTTCCTCTACTTTTAGAAACTAACATACTTTCAATTATATTCGACAATTTATTAATAACGGCGTATCCGCGAATTAGGTATACCGAAACTGATCCGGCTTAGGTGGAAAACGAAATCAAATAAGAATTCCGTTATTAAATATTCGTTGAATGAGACAAAATACTAGAAAGCTAAACGCAATTTCGTATAAAATAAATATAGAACTATTAACGAATACACTAAGTTAATAAAAAACAATATTGGTCGATAAAAAAAAGCGTTAGAATGGAAATAAAAACGAATATATTTTTGAACAAATAATAGTATTACGCATATGTTCACGTCCGATACCATATTTCAATAAAAATATTCTTGTTTTTTCGTCGAATTTTCACGTATGATTTAACATAAGGTATAATTTACGGTACGATTTATATATCGCGTTAAATAATTTTCGTAACGATTACGAAGTTTCATATTCCATAGCAAATTTTACGAAAGAATGTTATAAAATATAATAAAGATTTTTCCTGAAAAAATAATTTATTTTATGACGCTCTCTCGTGAGCTCCAAATACTATCGTAATTAAAAAGTATCAAGGATAATCGTATTCTCTTTCCTCACTATTTTTCTCTCTATTTCCGGTACTTCAAAATAATAAATATATAATAAGCTTACGATTACTCCATTAGAAATCAAAATTAAATAACTTATGTATTACATTTTATTTCGCCGTAAACATTACGAATACACGGAATACGTGTAAGTATAAAACCTTAGTTTTAGTATCAAGTGTATAATTATGCCCAAATGTTCGTTTTTATATTATATAATAACACGCGGAGAAAGTATTGTGGAATATTTGATGGCAAAATAAAACGGACAGTTCCGCGATATTTTCTCGATAACCAAACGTTTAAACGTTTATCGACAAAAAATGACAAATATGCAAAATATCCGTGTAAATAAAATAAAATTAGAAACTACCGACGATATTTCCCCAGTGTTATTTGGGTTATACCACAGTTATTTCGTATTGTATATGTTACGAAATACGTGTTTAGGCCTTTATTCCAATAATTCGGCTCGGATATTTTTTCACTCTAAAACTACGTAATATCATCGTATTGTTCGCGTTACGTGCGTTATTTGCCCGCAATTATTTTCGTCGAGTTTATTAATTACTGCGCACTACTATATAGGAAACGGAATGTTGTTTGACGTATTGAAACGTAAACTGGTAATTTGCGGGAAAATTACAATTGATATCAAACAAAACTACACACACGTTTTTCGGTACATCGAATATTTGTGTGACGCGGCGTTTGAAACGAAAACAATATATACGATCCAAAAAAATATTTTTTAGTATTTGAGTTATTCGTTTAGGTTTTATTTTCGATTCAATTTTCGTACACAAATTCGACGTATACATAGATGTTTTAGATAACCGTGTTCGGGAATATTTCGATTTAATCTCTCGTTCGTAATCAAAACGTAGACTAGCTACGTATATACCGGTTCGCATAATTCTAAAAGCGTTCGTACGGTGTGTTAAGTCGGGTAATTAAAATTACATTATCCGTAGCACGACGACGGGTGTCTCAGATTTTGTGTACCGCGTCGTAACGCCTCAGTTGGCGTTTTCTAGCCTAGAAATACACGGGTATACCTATAGTACTATATACATAACGGTCGTTGGCCGCGAATAATCCGCGGCGATCTGGAAGTATTGGCGATTTATTGACGAAAAATAACGGCCCGCTCGCCCGCCGTTCCGTGTTTGCGATAATCAGAGCGCGGATTTTTAATTCTGTTGATTCCCCGAGAAACGATGTCAATATTTAATCATAAATACTAAAATATTCGTTTCGGCTTGACAAAACGAAACCGAGAAAAAACTTTCTTTAAAATTCAGGAGAATATCGTTTCGTATTTTTCGTCGACAGCTTTATCGTACCGACTTGGTTGACGTAGCGTTCTCGACTATACATTTATATATGAAAATTAACGATCATTTCGACGAATACGATAAAATATTTTATTTCGATTTCACAGCGTTCTATTCCGTACGCTCGTTACTTACGTCGGCTATTTCTGCGTAGAACCCCTAACATCGTAAATATACATAAACACGTTTTATTTTGTCTGAAGTCTGCTCCCGATACTATTGCGGTTCGTTATTTGCGTATATATTAACCTAACTATTGCCGACCGTCGGACACTAAAGGAACATAATAAGTTAATAGGATTAATGTCCCGGCGACTATTGGGCACCGCTTCTGTCCGTATTTCGTCGCCGGATAAACGAATTCCGTCCGTGTCGATTTTTGTGCGACAACGCCGGAACACGACGACCCGATACGTTCGTAAAACATTCCTCACACGAGTGCGAAATCGAGTGAATACGGAACACAAAAACTAGACGGTTAGCGCCCGGATAGTTTTCGCATTATACGCTAACCAGTCGCCCGGACGCGGGCCAATTCGTTTCGAAATTCGAAGGCGACGGCGAATCGCGTCCGTTCGTAATAGATCGTACGCGGACCGGCCAAACGGGAAATTTCGGGATTTTCCGTTGCGCCGACCAAACGCAAGCTCAATTGCGTTTGTGCCGTACCGGTTATCGGCAAATACGCCGACAAAGCTCTGTACACTCGCGCTAACAATAAACTACTCGTTCGGAAAATCGAACCGTCGATCGTTGCCCCTCAATCAATTTCGAAACGGTCGTTTATCTTTTATTACGCGAACAACGTCGACTATAATACAATAATACGAAAAACGCTCTTGAAATGTACGGATAAACGCGAACCGGCAGTCCCGTACGAGAAACGAGTGGCGGTTGTTCTTTACTGCGACGAACATGACCGCGCGGAAAAAGATAAAAATTACGCGTCGATAGTGAAAAATGAACGGAGGCGAATCTACACGCCACTTATTGGACTCGTCGCTTTTTGTATTTCCGTATATCCAAAAATGACGTAAACGTTGAACTGTTAACCGTTAAAAATAGCACGGGTCACGTAAGTCTGAGTTAGTGGATATTTCGTTATAAGAAATGAATATTGATGGGGAAGCATAGGAATAGCGTCGATTATGGATAAAATGAGAGATAATAGACTTAGATGGTCATGTTATGAGTAGAAAAGATTCGGAAGCAGTAAGAACAGTCATGGAATTTAGTGTGGAAGGAAGAAGAGGAAGGGAAAGACCAAAGAAGAAGTGGTTGAATACGATTGAGAAGGATATGAGGACTGCTGGTGTGTGCGTAGAGGATGTGGGAGATCGGGCCAAATGGAGGTTTAAGACGAAGGTGGTCGACCCCAAATAGATGGGATAAAAGTGAGAGAGTGGATATTTCGTTACTTCATTAGGTCGCAGTTATAACTTTGTATCGAATACAGTTCGAAATTGTTACGTGACAATTTGTCGTCTACAAAATAAAACGTACCCCTGACATTCGGTGGATATTCCGGTGTTTTATAGAATTGTCAGGCTAACGTTTCGTCCACTTATATATATACATGGGGTAGACAAAATAACATGAACTTCATGCAATATAGTTACAAATTGTTGCATGTTGGCTGCACTGTATTCTTTTTGCTAATATGGCGTAATATTAGTATATTATTAGAATGTAGTTGTTATTTATTATATATTAGTATATTACACAAGTTATACTACGAACATTAGAATAAATTCAAAATAAAATGTGTGACCTCTCTGACTTCCAAAGAGGGCAAATCGTGGGTACACGATTAGCGGGAGCATCTGTTACGGAAACATCTAAATTGTTGAACGTGTCAATAGGGATATGGGGTATTTTAGAGCAGAGAGTGAGAAGCAGATTTCTACCTCCAACATCACTGAAGCAATTGGCGGATATTTTGGTAGAAGAATGGGACGAAATTCCGTTGGAAACTATTCAGGTCCTCTACGAATCTATTCCGCGAAGAATTAAAGTTGTTTTAAAAGCAAACGGTGGCCCAATACCTTATTAATAAATAAATATTGTGTACATGTCAGGTGTTCATATTATTTTGTCCACCCCCTGTATATACTTATATACATCGTATCACTTATAATTCATTTTTCTATACCGTTAAGAAATGTTTCTATTGCATTCGTACCACCTCCGTATGAATCGTGGAGGTTTTTATTTGACACGAATCCGTGTAAGCCTACAAAATATATATTTTGACAGTAAATTATATACCGTCAGATCGTCACCATTATTAATGTTTATTAATAATTTGTATGGAATTTTAAACGGAATTTGATAAATAAACGTTTTCTTTAATTTTTCGTAACCGTGAAATACTCCACGACGTCACTATACCTTGTGCACAAAGAATACGATGTACAATTTAAGGCGAATATTTACAATGCCGACTAAATTATTAAAATTATTTCTGCGTTGTCCGTGAATTGTTTTCTAAGATAAATTTAACGGTATCGGCGTAATTAAATTTACTACGTTTGTCTTTAATTCAATTTTAATTATATAACCGTGAGAAGTTTAAAAAATCGCCATATATGAAAACGGTATTTCGTAAATGAGAAATGAGGTGTGTCAAAGATTCGGATTTAATATTTAATTTAATTACTTAATTTTTCCATTGTCTTACTACTACGCGAACGGGAATAATAATCGCTATTAATTAACGCGTTAAAAAAATGATATTATAACGAGCCATTTTCGAAATGTTTTATTGGAAAAAACGTCGCGTGGCCGGAATAATAGTTTCCTACCTACTTAAAAACGTCGTTCGAAATTTCGAAAATATTTCGTTTTTGTTTTTAACTATACTTAAACGTTTAACTGATATTCGGTATCAAACGATCTATAAAACGAATTAAACGTAATAAACACGTATAATAACCGGATACAATTTATGGATTATTATTGTAATTTCCTTATATTCCTGTATTACGTGGCATTTGAAGTGAAATAATCCGAGGTGACATTCTAAAAGTAAAATCCAACGGTTCTATTTAGACGAGATAAACACGCATTTTAACGTTAGGAGATTTTTATTCGGAAATACTCGATTTTGACCGAAAAATATAACGTGTCCATAAATATAATATTTGCGGATAATATTGAAACGTGGTTTCGCGAAAAACAATTTTTTAATGCTGGTGACCGTATTGAGCGTAAAATCGTAATAAAATCTACGGACACTAAATTGATAAATAACAATACAGGTACACATTTGTTAATCAAATCGTTCGGGTAAACGAACGATACTTCGGTTTGAATATCTACCAAACGGTGAGGAATAACGAAACGCGTAACGGAAAATGTCTAACGATGCCATCGGGCACAATAACGTACCGGCTGGCGTTACCGACGTGTCTTAAACACTTAAGTTCCTCGTCTTGGATAAAAAGTAAACGGTGAACAAATTATAAGGATAAGCCGAAAGCAACCGAAATTAAACAATCACGAACGACGTCGACAAATCGTTCGAATGTCTACGTTTTATCTATAAATATCAAAGTCTTTATAATATTACTCGTCAAATATGCTAATGAGATTTCGTTATACCGGTCACCGGGAAAGTACAGGAATTATAATATAATCGTTCGAGTTTCGCCGAACTACTTTTTCCCCCGTCGACTTCTTTTGAATATTTAAACGAATTACTCGTCCCCCGCGTAGAAAGTACGAAATTATGAATACAATTTAGCGCTTAATTCAACACAAGTTTACCTATAGCGAATACCTTGATCGCGTAACTCTCGCTGACGTCTCGTGAAACGTCATTATTATTCTTAAAGCGTTCGATACATTCATATCAGACACTCGTCGACAGTATTAAGACAATCGGAACATCCGATTTATTGTTACATCGTTTCGTGTTACAAAATAACTCGGGCGACGTTTACGCACCTATTCGTATTACGAAAATCGTGATTAACGAACGAACGCCTCGGGGAATGTTGTATAAACGGAGGCGACGTGATACGTGATATACGGTTATTGTCTGATAATTTCCGAATATAAATGCGCGCGACGTTCTTCCAGTTCGAGCGACTTTGTCGTGCACGCGCTCGATAACTACCGTTTTCAGTACGCCGTCAAAAAGTAACGCGACATATTCCCATTCTAAAAAAACGTTAGCTCTCCCATCACGTCTCGCGCGCGGATCGACGGCGAACAACATCCGCAATCCCTTTTATTCCGTCCACTGACTTTCGGATTTACCGTAATTCAAACCGTTCGTACACCGTACGAAATTAGTCGCCGACGCGGCTGTCGCGTTCCACTCAGTTTTCCGGTTCCAAGCGCGTACTACCGTCCCTTTTGTAATACGTCACCGGTTAGGAGGTTACGTTCACAAATATCGTGTACTATAAACGTGAAAAATTATACGTCCAATATTCGGATACAATATGACGCGTTGAATGCGCGGCGTATTAAGATTGACCGGATTTTAATGAAAAACGAACGAAAAGTTTTCCGACAGTTTCGTTAACGCCACGGTGTTGCTATATATATATTGAACGCACATTGTGACGTGTAAATCGCACAAAAAAATAACCGTAGGTAAACTCGTTGTTTGTTTTTGCCCGTAACAAGTAAAGACGGCGAAAAAAAATATAATAATATAATACATCACTCGTCGTACGAACATGTGTTTATGAATAGGCAAACGAGCGTTAGATGTTTCGTGACGTCGGGTTAACCGTAACAAAACGAAAAACAAAAAAATTAAATCGGTACGCGCGAGGCCAGCGGCGAAAATAGCGTACAATTACGGAACATAATAGTATATATATATATGTATATGACGATACGTTATTAGTAATGTACGAATGTTGACGTTCCATAAAATATCGTGAAAAAATTCGTCGGAAATAAAACGATCAATCTTACGAAAAGAACGTCGGGAATTTATACGCACCTCGTAATTCGCGAATTTGTATACCGTAAAGAGAGTATCGGGCGAAACAGAAAAGACTACGGGTTATAAATTATTCGACCAGGCAACGAATAAACGTCATCTTTCACGTGTATATGTATATAATACCTACGACGATGTCATCAATCTGTTTCCGTTGGATACAATTGTCGACGTTCGAACGTATTATACGTTTTACATTTGTATCGGAATAATTGTTCGAATCTTATTTGATGATGAATGTATAACAAATAGTCTCCAAATCGAACGGGTTTGGCGTGAACCGACTACATTTTCCGTTCACGTATTTTTCGTCAATAATGTCTGGCGAATCCCCGAGTAACTTCTTTCCGCGAAACAACCGTGACGGGATGTTCGTGGAAGTTCCACATCGACGTGATCGCATTCTAGGATTAAGTTTTTGACGAAGACAATAGTCAACTTAACGAATCCCGTAAAGAGTTTTAGTTCGCTTTTTGCGCCACTCCGTGCGGTTCTAAAATAATAACGATTTTAATAACGCCTTTCGCTACGTCGACACAATGTCGCCGGTTTATTTTAATACTTTAATATCGCGTAGACGAATTTCAATATGTCGTTTTCGATTTCACGGTTCGTATGCAGGTCCACTCTTGTCTTTTGCTCCCGCGCGTATACGGGACAGCGGTAAAATGGCGTGGATCTGTCGGTTTTTCGATACTGTGGCAAACGATTACAAGTATACTGTCCGCGGCATAAACGATTTCCACGGGAAAGTACCAGAGGTGGGACGGCGATTTCGTTGCTCGTGAACGATCGGCGCACAATCATAAACGTCGTTAGGTTTCCCGTATTATTATTACACGTTCGGTGCGGTTTTTACTCGCGTCATAGGTTCTCGTCGGTGTGCTCAACGGGACCAACAATCGCGAGAAATTCGTTTGAACGACTAGTCCTTGCCAATGGCGGTTCGTGTATCGCGTCGGTTGATCGCGGACGTACCGACAAACGGATAATAAACGTACACGTTACGGCGTACAATTCGTCGTACAATCGCGATATCCTCCCCGACTCCGAAATGGCGAAAATTCGCAACGCCGACCCGAAAACAAAAATATTCCGAACCACACGACTTCGCGCTGTCCGATTTAAACGACCACTGAATACCGTGTCTCGTATTTCGTTTCGAAATCCGAGTTCCCGGTAAACGCTGTCGCAAACTAGACGACGTCGATAAATTCACACCGTCCATAAAAATGTATTTATAATATTCGTCCGCCGAAATAACCAGAACGTACGACGTACGTTTACAATTATCGGGCTTTAGTGTTGCTCGAGACGGACCTCTGTATTGGTGAGGGACTCGGGACACGTTCGTTCGTATCGAATCGCGTTCGCGATTATAATATCGGCGATCGAACAAATACGGTTGATGTCTATAATAGTTACATAAGCGTTTGGTTCTATCATTTCAACCGTATTATAATTACCGAAGGTATACGCAAATACGCGCATACACACGCACTTATATATATATATGTGTGTGTGTGTGCCGAACGAGACCGGGTGAGTAAACGTAATTACGATAAAAAACAAGGAAACGTTCGACTCCGTCATCGGTAACGTTTTTATACATTTTCCGGTTCGACAAACGGCCTGATCACGTCTGATATCGCAATTCGGCGTTAGTACGCTGACAATTGATAACGGAATAAGAACCATCCGGCCGTACGACGGTGTTACTAGAAGAATTTCGGTAAAAGGTTTCCGTTCGCCGATAACGCCGGTTTAACGGCGAGCTACTACTACTCTACCATATTTACCGGCCCCGTCGACTTCAAAACGAAACCTACGCGTGAATGGAACAGTTCCAAAGGCGGACCGAGCCAAGTCGTCCTTAGATACTTTGCGGCGGACGAAGATTACGGGTACCCTTTTCTACTCTCGAATTTCCAACGTTTTTCTTTTATCGTTTCAATGGTCGCGGCGTTGTCGGTCTTTCATAAAACAGGAATTCGAGCGCTTTATCTCCGACGTATCCGTCACGGTACTGTTTTACACGAACCGTTCCACGAACGACTCTACTCATTGCGCCGCTCGAAAGACTCCGCGATAACTTCGCGCTCCGTAAATACAAACGCCGTTACCAACAAACACGTTATTACGTCTGTACGCCGACTGATAAGTTGAATCCGTCCGGCAACAGAACAAACGATCCGATTCGATCGGATGGCGCTTGACCAAATTTCCCTCGATCAGTTCGTATTAATATACGAATCACCGTTACGTTCGACGTTGACTCCCTTGCGAAAATCGAAATCGTTTGTACCGATAAAACAGACACGGGGCCTTCTCTAGTAATAATAATATAACGTGTACGTTTACACGGAATAGATCTTACACTTGTTTGTGCTTGCGTGGTATTACTGGATAATAAAAAAAACATCTAATACCGGACAAACGGTTCGGTATCGATACCTGTTGCGTTAATTGTACAAAATTAAAAACCGTTATTTTCCGAGAGAATTTTATCCGACGTACTAATATCACCGTTATCAATCGTCCGAAGACGCGTAGCTGTACCGAATAAAGGTTAACCGCGTGTACGATAAGTACCAACGAACACGCGTGTATATTAAACGAACGTAATCCGCTTATGATACACGTGATGGCGACAAATGACGTGAATAACGGTAATCTAATAACGTTGTCTTTTGAAAATTGGAAAAAGTAACGACCAACTGGCGTTCCAGTTACCAAGTCCAAGGACTCGTAGGATCAAAATGGTCAACCGATAATTATTCTATCGCAAACGTCGGTTAACGTACGGAATTTAACTTGGAATGTTTCGTTCCCCACTCGTTCGCAATGTTACGTTCCTTTTAATTAAATTACTGAAATGTCGCGCACGTACGTATTTAAAAAAATAACGAATTACAAACGGGCCTGGTATATATATTATCGCGAAACGTGAGCCTAACGCTATACAACTTTCGGCCGTGGATTTGTGGATTACGTGAGTTTTTCTCGTTGTCGTCCTAGACGGTTAGTGGCGCGTGGGAAAACGTGAAATCGGGAAAATATATTATTAACTTTTATTGACTTCAAACGAAACGTTCTTTTCTTTAGAATAATTAAATAATAGTGTGCTTATGGGTATACGCGCGTGTTTAATCTAACCTAGCCCGGAACACGTGGTTGTAGGGGAATTGCCTATTTGAAAAGCCGTACGATCGTCGATTTATAATAATTTTCGTGAACGTTTACGAGAGATCCGACTAAACTTTTCGTTCCCCCCTCGAAATGTTACGCGGGTTCGTAAACAGGTTTAAATAATTTTTTCGTATTCCAATACACGTTCTAAATACGTTTTTCTCCGTCCAATAACATTTTATGAATAATTTTTACGCTTATTATTAACGCGATTGGTGTTACATTAAAAAACGATGAGTCATATTTCCTTAACGAAATCGTATTTTCGCCGGAACGCGAATAATAAAATAATTATTTTGTATATACCACGGGCGTAACGGACGAGTAAACACGAAAAAAGTGTTCAACGTGCATTTATTACTTTCGTTTGAATGGAATCCGATTGAAACGCATTCCAATGACTTCTTTGTGAAGATTTTATTCAATAGGTTTCTCGCGATTGCAACGCGTATTCGAAAATCCCGCGTACGCTGTAAACGGATTTTACGTTCGTTAAAAACCCGAAGTATGAGAGTTTGATGTTTTCGAAATTTAAATTTGAAACGCGTGTAATGAATGTGGAGAAGTGTGTACTCCGTAAAACGGGGACGCGTATTAAAATGAAAATATTATATTAGTGATGAACGTCGAATGCGTATATATATATATATATTCGTAGAAGAAATCACAACCCAGTCGGAACGTCTCGTAAGGAATTTCGTTTATTTCGAGTTCCTTCGCGTTGTCACTTTACTGCCGTTGATTTCGTTTAGATACTATCGTTAAATAAATTGACATACGGCCTAACGCGAATTTTGTTCAATATTTAGATGTCTTTACGTTATTTTCAAATAATTGTCGTAGCGCTATAAAAATCGTATTTGTTACTTAATCGTTATTTCTATTAATGTAGATAAAAATAATCGTATTCGACGTTTTTTATTTAATAAAGACAATATTTTATACGTTTAATTTTATAACAACTTTTAGCGTATAAAGTGTTTGACTTAAGCGAGGTCGTTAATATTAACCATTTTTTGAGTTTTAGTTTTCAGAAAACTAATGTTATTCGTCTCCGGGTCACACGAAATAATCTTATTAGCCACCCGGATACATTCTGCCGTGGTTTGTAGTATACGTTAAATGGGAAAAATTGATAATTTCGTTAACTACGAAAAATGTATAGAAAATAAACGAGTCACATTTTCTAACGCCAATATTTAATTTTTTTATTTATAAAAAATAATAATATAAAAACCTAAAATACAATAATGGTAAGACTTTAGTAATTGTACGAATTATAGTATATATAATAATAAATAATATTATATATAAAATATCAAAAAAAATTGAAATTATCGGGCGAAACAACGGTGTTATTATAATTGTGAGATCATTTCGGGACCCTATACATTTATACACACAGGAATTTTTTTATCATATATTGTCAACAATTCACTAAGTTGTTTAGCAAATTTTGTTTCGATTTTTTTAATCACTATTGATCGTTTAATAATTATTTATTATTCTTTTTTAAATTATATTCTCACTTCTTATCGATCGTCAGCTTTTGATTTGCCAATGGCGACCTACATTTTTATCTACTCGATAGCTAAGACAAGCTTTTTCAATATTCCAATAAACACGAATAATAAATTTGGCCCATGAAACTACAAGTGGCGACACTCGTATCCTAATCACGATAAAATATACGAATATGACGTATTTTCGATGGACATTTTAGCCGCCTCGATTAGGCCATTTAACTAATACGGGACTTAAAAATGTCTAATGAAACGTCTCCGTGTGTTCACGTTCGACATCAACAACAGTACATATCAATCGCACGTTGTTTTCAATTAGAACGTTCGCTATTCAGGCAAGGTCGATCGAATTTTCAAATTCGACACGCGCAAAAAAAAGAAACATAAATCCGAAAGTACGAAAAACTATCTAAAAAAATTAAATAAAACCAATTTGTTTAAAAGTTTTCGAAATAAGTAAAAATATTCGCCTCGTATAATATATATATATATATACGATGTATTCGCGATGTATATTGCGATCGTTATTTTAGGTAATCTCGTTTGTATTCGGGGAATTCGTACGAAATCGTGTCTAGACGACTCGTGGATGGCTAAAAAAAGATTTTAACGATAAATCGATTTATCCTTCGACGGCTAAGTTAACACGTTCACTGCAAAAAACGTATATAGCGCGGGTATTATCGGATATCCGCTTTCCGTCGCCCCGACACGGACTTTATACATAACCGTCCGACGGCCGTCGCCCATACACGCGTATAACGTGCACACGTTCATTTCGCGCGTAAATTAGTCCGAATTCGGCGGCCGTTTAATTAAATCGCTACGTGGACATAAATCGCCGTCCGGATAGACGTGTCCCGAGACCGATCCGATCGTCGACAACGGTACCGAATGTAACAGGCTCGCGATGAAAACCGACGGCATTGTATCGTCCCCGGAAGACGGTCGTATTTCGAGTCGGGTTTCCGCTTATTTGCCAACGAAAGGTCCGAATTCGGGATAAACACTGAGGATTCCGTCACTGGACAGCCTCCCTCCACCTACTAGTCGTGTATCGTGTAAATTAATAAAATAACGAAAAAACCGAATTCGCTCGTTGCGCATACGTTACGGATTGTAAATATTCTATTTTTAAATAAAAACGAAAAAAAAACATTTTTGGCCGCCACTACGGCACTATCGACCGAACGTGAATAATCGGACGTAAAGTCGACGACCGTGAACGACGGTGATTTAATATTATCAGACGGTATTCTCCGTAGAAACGACGTGAGACGAACTTCCGTCGGCGTAAAACGTTGGCGCGACCAAATTTGACAATACGTCCCAGGCCATTAATTATTTGACAACGGAATAGTCGAAAGTTTTACGTTGATTTTCCGCGCCGAACGTTGGCTTCATAGTTCGCGATCGATTTTAACGGGTCTTGAACTCTCTTCGTTTGAACTCCTCCTACTACCGGTATATAATCTAGACGTGTACGTGCATAATCGACTACACGGACTTCGGTGTATCTCGCCCACAGTTTCGGAAAATACGTACGAAATATTAACGGTATAGGTTTCGATAGTTTTCTTCGAATACGTGCCGAAAATTATTCTTATTAATTTCACGACAACTAGAACGATCGATGACGATAGCTAGCTATAAAAATACCGTATTACACATCCATTGTAATTCGGACGTATTGTATAGTCACCGTTTTATCTTTGTCTAGACGCAATTTTTAGCGTAATCTGTTGTACTCGACTTTGATTCTGTTTCGTCAAAAACGAGTTCAACGAGCCTCACGTTACAAGCGCACGTTCATATCCCATCGTCACATATTCCTACGCATAACACGCTTACAACGTACTTAAACAAAAGCTATTAAAATCACGGAAAAATTCCGAAATTTTTTTTCGTGTTATATAATGTTTTTCGACTATTCACGAAATAAAATTAATATCCATAACCTTACATTTATAACCGTCTACGTAAGATTCGATAAAAGTATAATAACGTTATTCACTTGCACTGTATATGTGCACGTTAAATACTTTCGTCGGTCGGTCTGAAGTACACGCCGTTAAATTCAATTATTAAACATTTCAGAGTCTATCCGGTAAAATGTTAAGACCGTATAACGTTATAAGATTGTCTAATAAACGTAACCATCAAAGCAATTATGGATATTATTAAAGGTTAGAGTTGATAAACAAATGCTTTAACGAATTTATGACTTACAATGGAAACTGTAATGCGTTAAGTCCTAATAGATTTTTAACGCAAACTGAAATTAAATTTTCTTATATTCTTCCTTCGGTTATGATAATGCCGGGACTATTATTACAAATAAGAAAAAAGCGAGAACAAATTTTCGTTTTAATATTACGCGAGACTTTGTGTAGATTTAATTAACTGAAAAACAAAATCGTTTTATACGCCGTAAAATTTTTTGTAAATTCTATATTACTACTTTTAACGTTGGCGCGCCAAATGCGACGGAACGCAAAAACAAATTGCAATTTACGTTGACGTCGGATCGACCAATTATTTGCATTCACGGTGAAAACGTTAATATAGCGCTTTAATAATAAAACGATTGTATTTTACGAAAAAAAGAAAAACAATTTTATTTTAAATAATTTTCGACTGTAAATTAATTACGATAAGTAATTTTCAACCTTGGACTACACTTTGTTTTACTTAAGTGGAAATTAATTTTACTAATTGTCACTCCGTCATAAATACATTTATATATTTCATTATAAATATCGATATTTCTCTTATAATCAAACATTTTGTGATTTTTATTTTAAACTAATTTGCTTCGTTACTAATATTATATTAATTACTAATACCGAAAACGCCAAAAAGAAAACGTATTTCCTTGCTAAACGGTAAGGAGTATAATTTATGTATTTATTTGTTGACAACACGAGTACGTCCTTTTAGTTCAATAAATATGTTTGAAATTACTCGTCATTATAACATCTCGCGAAGTCATTTTAACATCAAGAAACCGATAGGATATCAGGAAATTTAAAAATTATTTCACTTACGCAGCCAAAGTATAATAGTGGTTATTCCGTAATATAACGACCGTCTTTATTAAGTTTCGGAGGTTTCTATGCAAGATAACAGTTCATCGATTTATGAAATAATAAAATTAATTAAGTTTTCATGGTAACGTTACGTACATTTTTGTACGGCTACCGCCCAATTAAAACGTTTTGTAACGAACCAATTCCGACGACAACTAATTCGTTTTAATTTGAAACGATGATACGTAACGCGATCGCGTATTTATATTTGCGAAAGGTACAAAAGAAAAAAAATACAAAGTGTCAACGTGTAGCGTTGTAAAATGTTGCATCGTAAAACGTCGCGCTACGTTTTTTTTAATGACACCGTTGTACGCGAATTCGAAACGGTGACGATGATTATCGTGTACGTCACCGAACGAAATTACTTCGCTAAACATAAACGAAATGGGACCGAATTAGCGAGTCCGCGTCGTTACGAAACGATTACGTTACGAAATAAACTCCGCGACGTTCAAAAGACAATTTTCGGTTTTCTGAAAACTAATCGCGGCCAACAGTCGTCGTCTGGAACGTCATCGGGCGTGTTTATTTCGTCTACTTTTAGCGTAATAACTTCGACGGTTACGAATTCGTTCGTATTGCGTTACACATGCGAACCGTTCACATTACTGTAAAGGTCCAACACTCCTTCAAAAAAAAAAAAAAAAAACGTTCCGACTTCGTATAAATATATGCGTACGTGTACGTCAATATACTCACAATTAGAATCTCGCGTTATCCGGTCGGTATATTATTTTCCACTTCGCGTAAACATTGGTTTCGATACCACACGAAACGTACATTTTATTACGTAAACAACGTCCCCGTTTATGTTGTTGCGGCGAACGACGATTTCCCTCGAAATTGTTTCCGTCTCCGGCGCGTTATATTTAGACTCGGCGATGGTATCGCGCGCACCGCCGAGGAAATCGATTGTTTACTGGATACAGTTATTATTAATATTTCGCCGGCGATTAACGACGGACGTTGCGGAAATTACGTAGGACGAGAACCGATAAACATTAAGCGCGCGTTCCGCGCGAACGAATAACTTTAATACGTCGCGTCGGATGTATTTCGAATGTTATTATACACCGTGCGCTTTTGACTGATATATACCCGTGATTGTATACGCAGACCGGATCGCGAATACGTTATCGCTTACGTTTGTGTACGTTTTACACAAATAAAGGTATTCGTGCGCGTGCGCGCGCGCTCGTATAGTGTCAGTTTTGATGGCCGAAAATCGTTATTATTCGGCGTTCCGTTGTCCGTGATAATTTTACCGGCAATTATACGGTTCCGTCGAGACGTCAATTATTCTCGTTTTTCGGAAAGACGGATTTTTGTAATCCTACTGTTGTGTTCCGACGTGAATAAGCGTTTTTCCAGACGTCGTATTCAGACGCGAGCTGTAGCTACTACGGTGGATACAATTTCACGATTTCCATCGTTCGAACGCTCGAAATGGACCGAGAACAATAGACAAATCGCCGACCTCCGGGTGTACGAAATGCGCGGGCATTAGTCGAACGCGAATCGCGTCGCGACAATTTAACGTCCGTAATCGATTAGTTCGTACCGCAATTCTGATCCAAGCCCCTTGTCCACGTGTCCGTCGTGTATCGAGAAATTCCGTAATAATTATTCCCCGCGTCAGGCCGAACTAACGATTTCGATCATTTTCGAACCGTACGGTTTGTTAAAGCGCTCGAATATTCGAGAAACTTTGGGTACTAAGTGGATAAAACGGCACCAAAGAGAATACATTTTCCGTTAATTTACGACGTTCGTACGAATACATAATTTACGTGCTCGTATTATTAACGGGAGAATCGTACAACACCGTCGGTTCCGACAATATAAAATAGTAATCGTCGACTTGTAACGTAACGATAATTGACGAGAAATCAGTTTTTCCCCGGAAACAGGTTGAGTTAGACACTCGAAACGTTACGAGCGTATCACAGCTCATACTACACGGTGTTAGTTTACTTCAGTCGTAAAACGAACAAACAAGTACGTTCTATGTATGTATACGCGCGTCTCGTGTATTTTATCCGACATCGTATACGTAAACGTAACGAATGTTGAACGGGTAAATCTACTTCGAAAATGACTAAGTAACGTCGTATTAAAACGAAACGGACTCGACTAACACCGAGACGTACATATCGTACGCATCATATTCGTATCGATACGCACGGTGTTTACTAGTTGGGTCCACCGGATACGATTTTTTATTTTTAGTCGAGTGCCGGCAAAAAAAAACATAGTGCACGAAATCGTGTTTGTCCACGAATAATGCACGAACGAATTGGGTCTCGGGGTTTTACACGTCCCTACGCTAAATGGGTTTTATTACGTTTCTTTATTTTACAGCACTTTTGCGGGCGTAGTAATTGTTGTCCGTCATCTATCCGCCCCCGGGTAAAATGTTATTTTCACGACGTAATCCAATAAACATTAACACGGGTTACAGCCACGTATTTCCTGTATATGCATATATATATCCGACCGACGCTGTCATTTCGGTTCACCCGATTCGTCGATTTATCTCGATCGGCTCGAGTAACGTTTCGTTTTTACAACCAGGCCCACCAATTGGCGACGGTCGATACTGGTCGCGAACGTTATCCCACAACCAAACCGATTTCGCAAAGGAGTGTACCCAGCGCGATTTATAAATCGGCGAACGCGTAGCTACGTTATTTCGATAGTGCGAATAATATTTTCGCCCGAAAAGAATTTTTCGACGAATTATTATCCCGCGGGCGAGTGCGCGTCGCGTGTTAATATTTCACGAGATTTATAAGATCGAATTTCTCCGAAAAAGATATATTTTATATATATATATATATAAACGAATGTATATAAAACAAACCGCGAACAGTGACGAATATTCGTACTCCCGAGAGATCGTATGTGTATACAGAGTGAACCACTGGCAAACCCGAAACGTTATGTTCGTATATTTCGATTTTTTTTCTACCGCTATAAATCAAAGTTTTCGTTTTTTCGCCAGCCACGGTTTAATTAAATGACGATACGTTAAATCGTAACGAAAAGAAAGTCATTGGCGAACGAAATTTGAATCCAATAAATCCCGTTCCACGGTGAATATTCCTCGTGCTGTACGGTCCGCGGACCGTAAATAATAATTATTAACTATTTTAACGTTTATAAATATATTTAATTACTGCAGAAAAGTTCTATCTATCAAACGTTACGGCTTCAAAGGGATATTGATTTTATCGCAATATTGTTCCATTACGGACGGGATGGAAAGCGTACGGCCAGTTCCGTAGATGCGTAAGTACTTTATATAAATAATATTACCTAAAACTTGTCGGAACGTCCCGAATAACATAAAATACCCAAGTCCGTGATATTTTTTTATTATAATAAGCTCCACGCGTACGGTATTCTAGACGCGCCGTTCACTAAATCGTCCGCATTTTATTGCCGTATCGACCAGGTCGTCACTACGTCCAAAATCCGATTCATTTGTCATATACCGTGTACATACTCTCGGCCGAGCGTCGCCCGAGATGTCTCACACCGTCGGGCTACATCGTCGCAATTTCTGCATGAGAATTTCCCACTTGGATTTCAGATCGATGACATATCCGTCGAAACTGTCAACCGGTCCCGATTGAACCTCAGCCCCGATCGCGGCAATGCCGAATATTCGACGTAAAGAAATCGCCAGTGGTTCTTACGCCGAACAAATTCCGTGGTGTTGTCGCAAGCGTCGGTGCGTTTCGGTGATAGGCTCGTTAGCGGCCGTAGCTTCCGCTGTTTTCACGACGGTGACGTACGAATGGTCGTAATAGTTTCGGCGACGGTGATGCTATTATGAACGTTTTGACACGGTTCGTTTGCCACAATATTCGATACGTCCAGTACGGGTCTTCGATACAACTTTGCTTTAACACGGCAATGGCGTCCGTCAGCGTTTCAGATAGCCACTCGGCACTGACGTCGACGCTCGCGATCGGCGTACTCTCTGCAACACCCGACACCTTGTCGCGTAAAGTGAACACGATGGACGACGGACGACTCGATTTTACGAAAATACTTAACGACCGATTCAGCCGCCGAAATTGTACGACCTTCGTAAAATCTGACGATGTCGATGAAATGGTATCAAACTTCGCGACGATACCGGCGAAAATAATACGTCGAATACGCGCATCTTGCTAGCTGCGGATTACCGATAGCGCGGTTACTGAAACGGTAATTGTACACCGTATGTCCTGCGCGTAAAATGCACGTGTTTTTTAATTGTAGTCGTCCGTTGCCATTCTAATGGCCGGCAAAAAAAATATCTTCGCTCGTACGAATAATATTTAAGTTGTACTTAGTAAATAATCGTTAATGATGGTTTAAAAATAAGAAAACGTTATTATTTCCGCGAACATTTTTTCGTATAAATGGGAGTATTCCGACGAATTTTTTTGTCCTACGTTATGTTCGGGTAATATATTTTATCAAGTTGGTACTTCGTTTCACCCGTTTTCCGATTCATTCAATAGGCGCTATCGAACGTAATTCGAAAATATCCGAAAAAAAAACCGATTAAAATGTTTTCCTTTTCGATATAGTCGATTGAAACAACGGTATATGTTTCCGTATATCCGTTCGACGGTTATCTTATCGATTTTCTCGATCAGCGACCGACATCGTAATCGGCGGGACCCGACTACGGGTGTAACGGATTTTTCCTACAACCAAATTAGTAGCGGTCGGCGAACTTTATTGAAAGGCCCAGCATGGACGCGGCCGATGCGTAAACGGCCGCTACGGCTACCCCGCGTCTCCTTGCTGCGTCGAGTAAATCGCGAATCCAATAACGGGCGCGTGTCATATTCGGAATGTACGTACACAACCGCGCGGGTATTTTCTTTCGAGACGCGTATTTTCGAACGCGTAGGTTCTTCCGGTGAAATATATTCTCGCGTGCGTGTGTGCACGGCGTGCGTTATTATTTCGACGGAGCGCTAGATTTATAAAAACGAATTTCTCCGAAAAATATTGTTACATACGTATAAAAATAACGATTGCCTTCAATACATTTATTCCCGCGAGATCGTATATACGTACAGAGTGTCCTACGAATCAAATACATTTTGTTCTATTCCGATGGTTTGAATTTTTTCCCCCACTACTACGGACAAAGCCGTTTTCATTTTGTTCGAAATTTTTAAACGAAAAAAACCGTTTTATGCGGCTACTTATTCAAATTAACGAAACCGGAACCGACGTTAGACAGTTTTATCGAAGTGTTTTTTAAAGTGATCTTTCGTGCTTTTTCTACCATTTCCAATATGCAACGAACTTTTTCAACGATATCGACGATTAATAATGCGACATTTTACGTACAGTCGTTTTTCGATTTAATTAGGCCGGAATTTTTAAACGCTTACAATTCGTGACACTTTGTCTACAACAGTTAAACATGTCGAAAGAGACGTTCCTCGATGCTAACTTTGAGATTTTGTTAACGGCTAATTTTCATTAGTTGAAACGACGAAATAATTTCAAACTCGGACCAGACGGATTATATACGACTTAATTTCGATACGCCATTAGCGCGATCAAAGCACGACGACCATATTAAAACTCGACCGCGACTTTACTGAACTCGGAGTCTTACTGGGAAAACCCTCAAAACATGAGGCGAATTCAACAATTATTCGTCTCGATATAATCGATTTCTCAAATGTATCAAGGCTTATACGGCACAATGTAAGTACACCCCGCTGAAAGTAAATATTGTGTTACCGAGCTACGCGTCTACGAAACGTTTCCTGTACCTATCTCCATTTGGTGGAATGCCAATTTCGAGGTCTTTTGACCAGAATAATAAGGAGAATAAGCCAAGTAACGAGACCGCAAACAAAAAAATCCCTAACTTGACGTACGACATCGGGTCGTCGTGCCGAATTGATTTAGTCGAACGTTCGTGGATCGCCTGCAGACCATTGGTTCAATGTATCCATTTGCCGTTGAAAATTATGTACTAGCCATGACACGCGACCAATTTGTCGGTCGCGTCGCGCGCGAAGGTTTCCGACACTATACGTGAAAGTAAACGTTACGTAAACGGCATTTCACTATCGGTTCATGCACAACGCGCCCGGTAGCGAACGACTTTTAAAACGTGCGATCGAAAATTCTCTTTGCTACACAATGTATGGTCCTCGAGATGACTAACGGTACGGTTTTACCGTTCTTTTGTCTTCAAAATTCGTTCCTCGAAACCGTTCGCCGTTGGTTGTATAATGGGTTTCAGTTTCGAGCACGTCGCGAACACGCGAGCGACGATTTTTCAAAAAAAAAAAAAAAGGATTTTCGCGATTGCTCGATATAATTTGTACGCTGTCCGCGTCGTTCGAACGAACCGTTTGCCTCGGTTAGTTATGGCCCATATTCCGAATCCTTTTCAAACGCGTATAACTTTCGTATAATCGCGTTTCGTCATTTTTTTCGCGCCGAACCGTATTACGGCGGCCTAGGCCAATCAATTATTGACGTGTTTACGAACATTTCGCCCGGTACGATCCGTACGCGGGACAACCGCCGTCCCGAATGACGTTTCGTTTTGCACGTAAAACTTCGTTTATTCGATTATCGAATAAATTAGGTACATACGACAATCGGGTCGAATTTTTACAATTATTTTTTAGCGGGCACGACAGTCGCCCGAAACTAATCGGTAATCGATAATATTTTTCCTACGTTTCACCGAATCATTTTTGGACTTCAAGTCCAATCATACAAGTATTAATAACTCAGAGCGAATTCATTTCATTTTTCTACTGTTGTCACCTTTGTATTATTATCGTTCGTGCGACGACAATATCGTACATAGTTTGACACAATTTTTCAAATTCCGATCACGAAAGTATTAATATCAATAAAACGCCGGAGTTACGAATGACACGAATTTCACGCGTTTCTTTTATACGTGTATTTGGCCCGTTAACTGTTTCTGGACATGGTAAATATACATAATCCTTTATACGGATCGCCGTAATCAGCGGTCCAGCTCAGTGTACCTTCAAAATTGTCGCCTTTTTTTCAAAATTCAAAAACGTATTCTCATTATTCGACGATATTTCAACCACACGTGTTCGTGCTCTGCTCGCCCGACGCGCACGTGTTGTGTCCGCGGACATTTTTTTTTCGATTTTCATATAGACGTTAGTCAGTTTATTGACTACGGCTGGTGGATTTTAAAAACACAACAACAAGATGGCAGTCGTTCAACTGCAAATTCGCCCGACGGTTTGGTTTAAGTATTTATCGTACGGCGGTTTAAAGGTAAAAATGTACGCGTTTTTTCGTGTGTTAATTGGGTGGAAGTTTCGACAGCAGAAAAAAAAATAAACAAAGACTAAAAGAAGAGTGATTCGATTAGTTTGTATAAGATTATATTTTGAAGAAAAAAAATACGTTTCGTTAAAAAAATGTTCCAATTATTATTTATAACGGGGATACCTGACTCAAATATAAAAACCAAGTTTGTAGATGAAAACTTAATGAACAATTCGAACTTTTTTAATATGATTTGTATTTCAGGATAAAAGTAATTGAAAGAAGTTTTACGGTTCATTTAAACTAATTTTAAGAATCGTATAATTTTTAAACGCATTTCGACAAATTTATAAAAATACCAACGGTTATGAATTGTAACGCACAGGTAATGTAATAGTTATAACTATCTTATAATCGTTTTCGAATACTTAACTAATAATATCGGCGTGAAATTCAACGTTAACCGCGTTCTTCTTTTCACAATGCGTTTCGAAAATATTCAAATATTTTTTACCAAACGATACATTGTCAATTTTTAATTAAATATTTTAATTATATAAATGTTTATTTAAAAAAATGAACGATATTTTTACGTGTCAGTGTTACGCGCCAAAATACGTTTATACGTTCAATTGGTTTTGACTAGAATGGTTGATAATTCGACAAATTTCGTTAGAGCCAAACGGTAAATATATATATATTTATATCAAAAACAACGTGCGCGCAATAGGAATAAACTGAAAATTGCGTTTATACAAATACGCTACACGATACTTCACGAACATTGTTCGTGAAAAAAGATTTTGATAATACATCGCGTTACAGTTTGGGCGAATTAAATCGCGCGCGTTCGTTCCACGCGCCTATCGTGTGTCGAAACCAAAGGTTCCGGCGTACAGATTAATAAATATACCACGTAAAGTACTCGGCGCGAGTGTGTTACAAAGAGTCGGGCGAAAAACCCATTTCGACGTGTAGCGTTGTTACGCTAATGCGGTAAATAAAGTGTATGCGATGTTCGTGAGAAACTTTACGTTACAACGGAGCGCGTATTAACGATATTATTGCCGAGTAATAATTCCCGCGCGCCACGGCTAACGATTTCCATTTCGGCGACCGAACAATACCGCCGCCACCGTGTTACCGAACGATACCTCGTCCCGGAATCGACGCCGATAGACGTTTCGGGCGGTCGATCCACGCGAGAAAATCTGCACGATTTATCGAACGTTGATTAGACAAGGACCGCGTGGTGATTGGTAATCATACAGTACTACAGCCAATGTCCGGCCGTCACGTACCGATGCGTAATTTGTCGATCGTGTCCGTCGAAAACATTTGTCCAAATATGTACATAATCGTGTCGAATCGCTACGTTTTTAATTAAATTCTCCGACGGTAGCTGTACACGGATTACTATTACGCTTTTACGCTCGTCGTATTACGATTTATAAATATTAGATAAACGGTCGCGAATGCCTACTCCGCGCTACGTACGTACTAAGAGTTTCATTTCGCGTGACTGCGCGCGCCGAATCTGTTAAACTTACAAACGATTTCGCGAATGTCTATTTGAAAAATACGACGGAATTTTAAGTTAGTTTTAAACGGACGAACATATTACGCGAAATCGCGTCAGTCGTTACCTAGGTACACACGTAAATAAAGACGTTACGTCCTTTGTAAAACGCGAACGGTACGCGAACAAGTTAAAAAATATCGGTCGTACATAAAAAAAATCCACGTATTACAGTTCACGCCATTTCCTCGTGGCAGAACACGATCTATTTCGCGGCATACATTTTGTGAACGTAACGCGAGTAGTTTTCTATCTTTCGGTCGAATATCAATTACTCGTTACATTCCCATTCATTTCGCGTTTTTAATTTTCGTTATAATTTGATAATATTGATCGGTAATTTATTATCACTGCGTATTATTAGCGACATATCCGAAATAATATTACATTAATTAATTTACATTAATATTTAAATGATATATCTATTATTCGGATTATTTATTATCGTCCTATTCGTGAGAAACGACTTATTACAATATTCTTCGAATCTTTTCTAAAAATATTATTTGTCCCAAAAATATAAGCTATCAACTTTTAACGAAAATTTGTTTTTCATAAGATGAACATTATTAATAATTCGTAAACTATATAGTAAAGTAAACGAATAATTGAATCGGTCTTTCCGTGACGACGTCGGTCGACAAGGGAAAATGGTCCGTTAACGTGAACTAACCATACCTACCCATTATATAGCGATTTCGTTTTTTGAAATTCTACCGAATTTTACCTAAAATGTAGAAATATGTCTTAACAGGATAGGCGCAAAGGACGAATGCATACGTTCAGCTACGGGACGATCGTTCGGCGATTCGTCGATGCGCGCCAACGATCGTACACGCGATTTATTAAACATTTTTCGCAGCCCTTGTAAATATGTCGAACGTTTCGAACGAAAAAATGTACCGAACAAAGGAAGAGTATATATATATATTTGAAACGAAATAAGCGTACGATCGTAATTTTCCCCGTCGTGAAACCGTTAATTTAAAAAACGCGGATACAATACGTCCGATCGATCGACTTTTCTGTAATTTCGGTCACTGTTTTGTGAAAACCGCGACGACGTAAACGCGCACGGAAGACGGCGAAGGTACCGTTCCGTAGCGGAATTCCGTTTAAGAATAAATTTCGGTTTTTTGGTGGGAAAACGTTATCGGTCCCTTTAACCGACGGGACACAACAAGCCGGCGCGCAGGGACAAACACGACAAGAGCATGATGTGTGTGGGTGCGTAATATATAATGCCAGTTTTCATTAAGCTTGAGGATTATACGTAGGGTAAAATAACATAATCGGTGTGCGTGCGCGTGTCCGTACGCGAAATTCTCTCATAATGATCATTTATAGTCGACGTGTGTAATACGATGATGGCGTGAATGTGATCTCTCCTGACCAGATCAATTTTAACACCTCACAAATCCGCGAGTAAACACTAAGCTTATAATGATAACGATATAATGTAGTTTGTATAATAACAACAACACTAATAATAATAATAATAATAATAACGGATTCGACTATATTTTTTGTTTAATCGTTAGTTGTGTTCGTTTTTTGTTTCATCGCGTTTGTAATTTATTACGTAATTATTTTTATGCCGATATTACGTGTATATTTAAAGAAAGATAAGAATAGTAAACACGAAGATAGTAAAAAAACGAAATAGAAAATTTAACGAACGGCGCAACGGTGAAGTGTATAATGTTAGACGGCAAAACGTTATGGACGTTTAAATAACTATCGACGACGGTTCCGTGGTGTCATTGGAACGAAACGGATCGTAATCCAGTTAACTACGTCCAAAGTAAATTACGAGAATTATTCGAATTTAATCGTCTTTATTTTCGTGACAAGCGTCCGAGCAACGTATCGTCTATTCAATTAAATAAATCTGATATTTTCCCCCTCCCCTTCCCCATATAAAATAAACGAATTTAACTCTAGTCAAATTTCGCGGCCCTTGACGACTTAAAAGCGGATACTTATTTATTAAAACCGTTAATTACGAAATTACCTTATTCGTCATTTATAATTTCGCCGCTTTCTGTTTACGCGAATCTCTCGCCTTAATTATATTTTCGTCGGGTACAGTTGCCGCACGTATGTAGCTATATGAATACATCGAAATATCGAATGCGTAAAAACGTACAAATAATTACACTCTTCGTCCAAAATTCAATGTTCGTGTACGTATAATAAATATTACTCAGACTGTGTAGACCGTCTGAACGGCAGTGTTCTCGCGCATCGACGCACACGAGAACCAAACGAAATGAATACAAACACCGCGGGCACAGTATACGACCTTTTTACCGAACATCCGGTTCGTTTGATTTCTGAGTGTAATTTACGAAAAAGGAAAACGTATTTTTCCTTTCTCGATTAACGTATTATTATTGAAACGGGGGGTAATAATTAAAAAATTACGAACTTACGCTCGTTCCGACAAAAGCGGAACACGATATATATTTTTACAACTATCCGGAAGTCATCCGCGGGACGAAAAATCGTTTTATCTAAAACTACGTATTTTATAAAAACATCACATTCGTCTATATTACGGATGAACGAGAATAATCTATGCAACGTATATTGATCTGTCTTACTATTACGCGCACGGTTTATGTATTTTTATTAAAACTTATATTCGTGTATTATTAAATACGTTTATCCTTTGAAGACATATTTAATGAAATATACTTTAAATATTTAACCGTACGACCGAGTAATAATATTTAATTTTCGAGTATTCTTAGTACATAAAAATACATATATACGTAGGTCCAATTTGTTATTAATTCGCGACTACGGAAAATAAATATAACCGTTACAGACTTGAAAGGGAAGCCGTTTAAAAACAGTACGTTGCGCACGAACGTTTCTAATTTAATTGCTCCGTCCACTGAAATTGAAAACGAATATATTTTTCGTTAATTGTTCGAACTAAAAAAATTCTCTAAACTAACGTACATAATACACCGTCTTAGACGATATTTGTAATGTTCGATCGTCCGTAAGACTGTTTAACACTTTCGTCGTCGTTATTACGATACGCCAAATTAATTTATTAAAAATAAAGGACGCCTGCGTGTTTGATATTTCGTAATTTCTCCAAAAGTGGACCGAATCGCGTTTAAATTGCTTTCCCGCGAACCCGAGGTTATTAAATCCGGCTTTAAGCGTTTTCGGTGTAAAATCATTCCCGGTAATCGTTTATAATACTACATCGCTTATCGTGTGTATTCGTTAAGAGCAAAAAACGAATTACAGTAGATTTTTCGTTACGGGATGAAAATGAAAAAACCGAACGATCTAAATTACGAAACAATTTTAAACGAAATAACGAAACGTAAAATATATCGTTTAACGATAGTATATTTATATACTCGGTAACTAGAAAAATTGATTTTATCACGTCTGAATAATAATTCTGAAAAGAATCACGGGACAAGTAGCTTTGGCAATATTAAAACTTATTTTATGTACATATTGCGCCGTATTAAAGTTTCGAAAAGCGGATGATAATATATTAAACCAACGTATCCTTCTATATATTTTAAACTTATATTTTTTGTTGACTCGAAACGTATAAAACAGTCCGTTCTACGAAATATTTGAATATCTTATTGTTACCCGGAGTCTTACAGGTATTTAATTTCGACAATAAAAATATATACTTTAACTTCGAAATTACTTTTCCGAAAAACTCGATAAATAACGCCCAGCGCAACAATAAGATCGATGTCGTATTCTTATACTTCGCGTTGTCCGACCGCCCCGAGATAATCAACTTTGTCGGAGTTTCTTGCGTTACAATAAACCATACACAGTGAACACCACCGCAGAAATGATCCGTAAAAACGAAGTTATCAGGTAGAATCCGATGGGATTTTTTCCGATATATATATAGTTTTCATCGTTTAACCGAAATGATTCCTTCTACCAAACATGTACGTGTTAATTGCAAAAACGTAGTGTCGACAATCCGCTATACGTCGAACGTATAATTTCTAGCCACACATTCCACGAAAACGTAATCGCTTATCTGTAACGAAATTTTAAAATACACGAGCAACAGGTTTGTAATATTCGTTTTATGATTGGTGTCCCCCTCTTGATCTAATCAAGATGGTTATAATTACCGTGATCGAACATTAACGTATACTCGAAAAATGCTGATTTTTAAGGCTCTACATTTTTTCGATAATAATAATTCGTAAACGGCATATGTGGATATTTCGAAATAACATTTGCGTTAGTTTTGGTGCCAGAAAACATCGTAGAGGAACGTATATATATTATTTATTATTTATTTTATATTATGCTATATTCTATATATATATATAGGTAAGGGGGAGGGACCGTACGAAAATCAAAAGTTTACGTTCAAGGTGAAATGTCGTAAACGGTCGATAAATAATCCCGAGACGATTTAACGACGAATAAAAATAAACGCCTGGATAGAAGGAGTTGAATAATAACGACTCGGGTGGATAATCATCGTCGACGTTTAAAAATCACCCTGTATTCTCCCTGTGTTCACGGACGGGGAAAAAAATGTACGTGCACGTATATACAGGAGGGCGAGCCACGTTCCTTTGTAGGGGAGAACAACAGTGCGACGGCGTCGCACATTTTAACGTAAAAGAGGCTGTTGCAAGCGTATTACCGTTCCTGCTTTCGGCTCGAGTGTGTCTCAACATGATGTCGACGTCCGTTTGATTACCTTAGCAGTCCGTGCGCGTGACGGGACTACAATTACGAAACCGTATTTTAATTGGACGCTCGTTAATTATTTACGTACGATCGCGGACACGACGCGCCGACCGTGTGTGTGTGGTACGCGCGTTCCGACGATAAATTTTCTCCCCCCTGGCAAACGAAATATTCAGGGAACGGAATTCCTAAACACGGATCTACGGCCATCGATATTAACGACGAAATGGGTCTGAAAACAATAGGCACACGGCTCGCGCCAAATGGTAACGTCGTTCCGGGATGGCCGCGTCTTGACGATATAATCGGGCAGTGTACACTCGCGGTCGTGTGGATAAGTTGGCTTAGAGTTCGAAGGGCGCGTGTGTGGTGGTGTAGGGTGATGAGAATGAATCCAGATTGTCGTAATTTACCGTTGAACAATCGCCGTTACACCAAAAAACAACAAAGTTAACCGCTCGAATAACACGAAAATTCGCCGTTTTTAAAACGGTATATGAAGTGATCATGTTTGTCACGTGCCGAAGATCCGCGTAATATAACAAAACGACCACGTTACCGTTACGCGAATCGCGTGCGTTCGATCGGATAGTTTTACGTTTTCCGTTCGTTTACTTTGGCACGTAGCTCGACGGGCCCGTGTACGTTCGAACACGAGATATTCGTCCAAATAAATGGAAACGTCTACAACGGTCGTCGAAAACGTAAACCCTTTTCGACTAATTGTTTCGTTCAGAGCAACAATCGGGGTGGTCGAACGCGTACGACGTGTACACGTTAACGTCGAAAGAATTGCCGTCGAAATGGCACGCCGCTCGGAATCGAATGTATAATACGCGGTTCAATTAATAGTTATACCGCTATCTATGGAATGCGTTTATAACGGAATAATTGTCAAATGATTGTGGGGTTGCGCGAACAAATATATTTAATATGTATAATGTATACGATTTCACGTAGATAAATGACATTAATGACAGCTTGTCGACAATGTAAAATGTTTTTCGTGTCCGACCCTTGTCCCTAGAATCAATAAAACGTCGTCAATAATATAATCGAGTGTACGCGTTCGAAAATGTTCGTCCAGTGGCCACTTTGTTCCATATTTATTAAAACGTTTCGGCATATACGTACGATATATATAATGTGTTTTTCTAACTGTTAAGTCCTGTTTAAAAAGAAATACACAACGTCCCCTTATATATATATTTTTTTTTATTTATTTAAACCAACGCGTATATACAGAAGTGGTAAAATAACCGTTGTTTCAACACGAAAGTAAAAGGTGATATAAATTTTCGTGTCGACAAACTAATTAGTATAAAAACATATACCAGTTTTACGCGCAAGTTTACGTAAACTATTATAAAAAAACCTCTGGCAATTGGAAATCAATGTGTATACGATTTAAAATGCATATTATTTTTCAAATAAACTTTGAAGTTTATTTTAGGAATCAACGTCGTTTGAATTCTAGATTTAATAACTAAGTTGACGTATTAGACATATTATCATTTGTAAAAAAACCCGAACAAGATTTAAACATAAAGTTTTTTAATTTATATATATATATATATATAAGCGATGTGATATAATATAACGTAATATGATGACATATATTATATAAATATTCAAAAAGTAATATAAGTTTAATTCCTACTTATTCGAATTTATCGTTTCTCTAAACGTCGCTCATATTGTCAAACATACGTAACGTTTGTATTTCGGGGATTTCAAAATATACACAGCCTTCAACCACAGTTCGGATTCAAAAAACTAAAAAGATAATCAACGTTAGATTCCACATCATTAGACTTACATTCGGTAAAACAATATTACAATAAAACGTGCTCTATTCGGTAGTTTTACGATACTAATGCGAATAAGCAGGTTAGCACACGTACAACAGGATATCGAAATTCTAAATTTTACGTTGAAGATTATAGCGTCGTATAGAATATGTATCAAAAAACAAAATTAGAGCAATCCAATAAACATAAACGGGTGTAAAAGTTACGAGCTAATCGACAATTTTCGACCCAAAGGTGGAAATCGCCACGTTCAAATATTTTTATCCATTACCGTGTTGAAAATAAGTTAATTGATTAGTAATCATTTCGGATCGGTATTTTTTCCCCGAGTGTATTATTATTTATATAAAAAATAATTCGCGGCCATTGTATTACGTTTTTTGATACTTAAAACCAGAAATTTGTTTATAATCTTATACTTGGTTCATTGCGATAAATAACAACTACAGATATTACATCGACTTGTGTTGCCCACGTAATCGTCTTTTAATTTAAACTATCGTCAAATATATTAGAAACACGAAAATAGCCAATCGAAACTATTTAAGCGAAGTGTTTATTGTTCTAATTTTGAAGCCAAAAAATAAATTATTTCAAAAAATAGATTTTCGATAATTAGGATAGACGGATACAATTAAAACCAAATATGTTTTATAACGGTCGATAAATAACGTGTTATTAATATTCTATTTTATCTGGTTACAATAATATAATAGTTTTCCCATTTTTTTTTTTTAGCATAAACCAAAAAGTATTATCAATTTGTTCACGAGTATCGCGAATTATATTTAAATTGTTCTACATTTTTTTTTTTATTAAAAAAATGTCGCGATTTTCCCATTACATTTCGACTATTATAAAATTTGTTTTCTTTACAAGCTTACATTGCGTATAAAATATCGAAAACAACGACCTATCATGTTTACTGTATATAGTTGATTATAAGAATTTAGATCAACGTTAAATGGTCAATAACGACGGAGTGTAGTTGCTAACGATTATAATTGAATTTCGTTTTATTTTTTTCTGTTTTTAATTGTTGATCAATCGTCAGAAATGGAAAACTTTAATTTCTAAAATGCTTAGATCAATCACAGGAAACTCGGCAATCAAAGATTTCCAGAAATATACCCGGTACACCGTCCAATAAACGTTTAAACACACTCTAAAAGCCCCCCCGCGTAAGTAACGCGGTCGGGCCCGATTACATTAACGAATTTAAACGAAAATCGTAAAACGGATTTGTACGTTTCCCAATAATCCATCCGAGCTCGTAACGTCACGTTAAACGAAAACGGTAACCGCGCGGGAACAATTTCCCGGTGGCGAAATACGCTTCACTACCGAAAACAACCAATCGTAGCCGCAGTGATGGTGCGCCAATTATCGTATTGTCTCCACGTCGACGGTAAGTAAATCGAAACGTTCGAAACGTCGCTAGAATAGAAACGAAACAAGCGATAAGTTATATCGAGCGGCTAATACGCCGGCAAAGCGGTTGATTAACGAGTCGTTATGCAATTACCGTTATAGACGTTAAAACATAATCCGTAAAATTTTAACGCGTAAACACGCCCGTTGTCGCGAGCGGAATATGTAAACGTAGGCGCCCGTTACTATCCAGAGCTGTGTTTTTTTTTGTAACACGCGAAACGGTATCGAATATCGCGCAAAAAACGTACGAATTCCGATTTCGTTTAATACGGCGAGAGCAAACGCGAACGCGCGCTTCGAAAACAATCCGTATTGTTAACATTGAAATGATTATATTGGTTTTACGAAACCGCGGGAACAACATATATATATATATACGTTTTAAATCGGCTTTGCGACGTCGCTGTCGGTTGTGCAACAGTTAATTTGAAACCGCGTGTTTCGCTATTTTTCTTCGCTCGTCTCCGTGGTTTAACTCGGCAAGTGGTTTTCCCCTTAAATATACACAATCGCTTAGTATCCCTCCGACTGTAACGAATGATCCCTACGATTTCGCTGACGCGCCTGTTTTTTTCGTAATACACTTACGATTCGTCTTAACGATACGCGCCGTGCTCACGGAACGCGCGCGTGGCGTCGCGTTAGTAATGCGCTATGTATGTTTTTCGAAACCTCGACCGCGCGATACCACGATATTCGATATTATATATATATACGATATTCACAAAACGTTTATACATACAGAACCGTTCGTCAAACGCACGCCTATATACGAATATGATACGGGCGTACGCACCCGATCGGCAATTATTTACCGTTGAAGTCCCGCGGAAATTAATTGGAAACGTTCGTTCGATTGCATTCCGTTCGTTTTTCGGTTCCTACTTTATTTCGATATGTGTAAACTACGGCGTTTCATACGAATTGTAATCGTCGTTACTCCATTGTAAATAAATAAATATAATAGTACTCGCTGGGCTACGAAACTGATAATTTTCTATTCGTGACTTGTTTGGAAACACCGCTGCACACACGGCGTACCACTGCGTACGTAGTTTAATATTCGTAAACCAATTTTACGCCGGTTTTTTATTGTGTGAAAACGACGATTTTCTTGGTAAATTATACGAATAGCGAGCGGGAAAACAAAATCATATCGTCGTCGGATATTACGCGACGACGTGTCGGTATTAAAATGCAAACTAGGTACAGGTAGCCCGACGACCAAACGTTCTGGAATCGTAACGTTCCGTAAAACTATTGCGCCGCGGCTTTAATGGCATTATAATATCATACACTTTGAAAATCGCGTCAAAGTTAGTGTTACTGCTCGGATAATTTCTTTTTATCGCGCTCGACACGACAACAATTATAATACCAGACGTAAGTTAGTTATAAATAAAAACGGATTGTACATTTTCTATAATAATAAATAATATACTTTAAAGTATTTCTCTCAATATTTCCTTAGCAAAAATCGTTAAAAATCTATTTAGTTTTTATTATCTACAGGCTCGTTAATTTTGACATTATTAACGTCGTCAGACCGATAATCCGTTCGAATGTGTTATATATATATATATATATATAAAAAGTCGTAAATCACGAAACGTGACCTTTGTCGCTTTTTTTCGTCACACATAAAGATACTTAAATATTTATGTGTTTGGTTTCCGACCCTGTATATTTGTTCGAACGAATTGCGCATTTTGTACAAAGTAAACATATTATATAGGTTTCTGTAGACGATACTAAACGATATTCCGACTACCGCGACGTTTGAAATCACGAGATTACGTTGAAAAGATATTGGCGAAGCACACGAAATTAAAAGAGTAACAGCCGAGTGCACAAAAGTGTTCGCGGAAACTTCGGAATTTAAAGGATTCTTCTTCGGAAGAAATATTTAATCGCGTTCTACGGAGTAAACGATAAATTTCATTTTGGACGAATTTCGATAAATAGTTTCGACATCGGGCGAATATTTGATTTCCGAATATTAAACGTTGTCATTTCTAAACCGTAATTTGTTTAAATTTCGTTAACGAACAAGGTAAAAATTTTTGTATCGCGTTCTTTTTGATAGTCCGAATAGATATAAAATCGTTATTCGTTTCGATTTTATCGTCATTCGACGGCCGTAATTACTTCAAACTACCGTGAACTGTGCGAATTTAATAAATCGACTATTCGAAGGACAGAATACGTACGTTTGTGAAATAAATTCCGAACGTTTACGGTCAAAATGTCGACGGTACAGGAGAGAATGCAAAGAATCTTCGGATGTTAAACGTGCGTGGCTCGAGCACATATATATATATTATATGAATCAAAAATACGAAACGTTAACACGACATCGATTTACCGCTACGATAAATCGGTACAGTGACCCGAAGATTAGAAATATATACATATCGTACCTATTATTAATCAGTAGATTCCGGGTTAATCGTGCACGAACGGACGGTTTCGGGTTCGCCCGAATAGCGTCGTCGAAATATACGCGATTATTTCGTATCTACGGTATCGAATAAATCGTACGCCAGGTCGTCGCGGTAACATAAAAACTAGCCGAACTAATTTTGCGGCGGTACGGCCGTTCGATTTCGTAACGACAAATACGGTTCGTCGATGCGCCCGACGGTTTACGAAACGGTCGAACGAACGCGGCAAACCGTACCCATTTTATCGCGGTACACGTACGCGTTTCGAACGACCCGTTCGACACGGAAATCGCCGACGGGTTTCTCAAGACGAAAATGCGTAACGTTCCCCCGCCCCCAAAAAAAAAAAATGTTACTACGAAACGCCGCGGCACGCAAGCGTCTAGCCCGCCACCCAAACTCCGGCGTTCGGCCGCGTGTGTTCGGTTAGACATTATTTGGCCGTAACGCGCGTACGGTTCACGGTGGGGGATGAACTCGGCGAATTCGTTACCGAAAATCCGCGGCTAACTACGGACTAGGCCGGCCGTTAAACGGACAGCGAGAGTAAAAACGCCGTATACAAACCGCGATGCGTCCGTTCGGTCGACTCGCCGCGGGCCGATACTAAACGTGTCGGCGGTGGTCCCTTTGTTTTTTTTTCCGGACGCCCGCGAATAACGAACACACGGTACCGCGACCCAACACAGCGCACTGTCGCGACGAACTCGAGTTGCGCGACGGACGGCGACTAGCGGATGACTGAAAAGCACATGGAAAAAGCAGTGGCCGTCGTCGCCGTCGTAGCGGCCGCCGTCGCCGCCGCCGTCGCCTATACACCGACCCGATTTTGTGTCGTGACCGACCGAATTCGCGATGTGGGCCGCGGAGAGGCGTTTACTGACGCGCGCACGCGCGCCCGGCCAAACGCAGGTGTAGTCGCCGACGTCATACACGAGTCGTAATTTTCCCAGCAACAACCTCGCGAAATAACCGTTGATAATGGTGCCTTTAAACGCCTTTGTTGGCCACGAACGTTTTTTTTTTTAAACGCTTTCATCGCCGGGTATTTCAACGGACCCGATTTGTCGCCGCGGAACGCGCGACACTCTATTCGCTAATTCGTTTTTCAATTACTAATTCGACGCGACATCGTCGCCCGCCCGGAAAAGAATTTCGTCGCGTCCACCTAATTACGTCGATGATTCAGGAAGTCCAACGATACGTTAAGTTATGGACATTTTCCGTTCCGCGAGTATCCACAAATATTTACTTCGTCGAAAACTCTGGCCATGTTCGTCGGAGACGAACCACGAAATTTTTTTTTTATAATTTGATTTTAATATTACCGAACTATTCCTTTTGTATTTAAGAATTATTTTTTCACGAAACAGCGACGAGTGTAAAATAAAATATTTTTTGTACGATTTTTGAAAATCAAATACAACGGTTAGTTTTTAAATCGTTTCGGTATTATTATTATTTTCAAACTTATTAGAATTAATTGATGTTTCTTTATGTTTATGTATTTTAACTGTCTAGATAACAAATAATTTGCGTCTTATTAATTAAAAATATTAAAGAGTAGACACAAAAACATACTTAGAAATTAATCGAGTAGTTGCTTATTAATATTTTGTTCGTACACTATATTGACGAAAATAAATATTAGAAAGAAAATTAAAAATTAAGTATAGTTAGTGTTTTTTTTACCGAACACTCGCTATTTATATTTACTGAAAGTCACAGTCCGCCGATTTTGGTAAATTAACGTCTTCTGTCAATATAAAAGTTACACGCATAATTATAACTACAATTAGTATAGGAAATAAAACGCCAAGGTCAGCGTTCAAATAATTGCACAAATTTCAATATAACGTTGAATGACAACATCGAAATCAGACGTTGATCGGTGTTTTATTTTGAAAAAAATAATTTAACGATACTTAAAAGGTCTCGAACTTTTTAACGGTTTCAGGATGACGAGAAACAATAATGAATCTTTGTATGTATAGGGCTCGAAATTAAACAAATTTCATATAGGAAATTTCGAATTATTTTGCGGATCCGAATATCGTAGTGTTATTTCTAAATGTACGTTATTATACGTAAATATTTTTAATTACAATTTGTCGATAAAACCTGCGATTCGTTTAGTTTTTGTTAAATAATCGCTTACGCGAGTTTCAAAATATGTACAAAACACGAATTTCCTCTTGGAATGTAAAAAAATATGAACGTTATGGTTACGAATAAGATTAAAACCGATATAACGCTTATGTATACAAACTTAGAGTTATATACAATATAAGTTCGCAGAATCTATAATGCGTTTATAGCGCCCTTAAACATTGGATGCAATCAAGGGGACCGTTTAAAAATACGATGTATATTTGCGTAAATAAATTTCTAATGGAATCCCGGCGCAATTTTCGATGCAAGTTGAGAACGCGTAAAAATGTTTTTTGTATTATCGTAGTTGTCGTAAAACGTTCGTCGGGTAGCGTTTAATTTACAACGTATACGTTCAAACGCGAATAATTAAATTAACCACGTCAAAAACCGTTCCAACAACATAACACCGTAATCGTGTTTCCTTCGATACTCGAGACTACATTTTGTTAAACGATCGTGTTTTTTTCTCGTAAAACATGAAATTTCGGATTTTAAATTACTTCGACAATCGGTATTACATTTTTCGCTCAACGTTACTATTATTTTCGACGTTTTAAATAAAATTAAAAGATACGATCGATGATGTCAAAACGGAACGGAGAATTGGAATTGTTCACGAACTTACGGGTTGAAAAAATTGGTGTAAATACGAGGCGTGTTCCAAAAGTAAGGTCTCCATAATTATAATAATCGAAATAAGCTTTATTCAAAATATGTTTTACATGGGTATATATATATATATATACAGTACTTATGAGTTATTTTTTCACATAATCGCCATTACTTGGATGCATTTTTCAAGGCGCACTGGAAGTTTTTGTATGCCAGCCTCATAGCAACTCGCCACCAGCTTCTTATTTAGTTATTGGGTGACTTCTATCTTCACTTCTTCATCTGTCTCTAACCGTTTTCCTCCCAAATGTTTCTTTAAGTTCAAGAACAAATGGTAGTCGGACGGGGCAAGATCTGGGCTATAAAGGGGATGGAGATCACATCCCAACCAAACTTTTCCAAGAGAGCTTTTGTGTCACGGGCAACGTGGGGCCGGTCATTGTCATACAATAGACAAACCCCCTTCGTCGGCATGCCTCGTCTTCGATTTTGGATGGCTCTGCGAAGTTTTTTCAAAATCTCACATTACGAAGCTGCATTAATGGTTGTCCCAGTTGGCATAAACTCAATCAAAAGTACTCCTTTCCTGTCCCAAAAAACAGTGGCCATAATTTTTCGAGCAGACTGTGTCACTTTAAACTTTCTTTTTTTTGGTGAGCGAGAATGTCTCCACTCTAGTGACTGTTGTTTGAACTCAAGGGTGAAATGGTAAACCTATGTCTCATCACCCGTTACTATGGAGTCTAAAAAAAACCTCTCCTTGTTCGGCATAACGAAACGAAAAATCTCGAGAAGTTTCAATGCGTTGGCGCTTATGGTCCTTGGTCAACATTTTAGGCACCCACCGAGCACAACATTTGTGATAGCCCATATCATTAAAAAACCTTTAAATGCTTTTTGACAACTCAAATCTTTGTTTGAGATCTCGAACCGTCACTCGTCGATCTTCACGAAGCTCTCTTTCAATTTGTTCTTTCAACTCGTCTGAAATCGAAGGTCTCCCACTTCTTTGTTCATCATGATCTTCCGTCCGACCTCCTGAAAATTCTCTACACCACTTTCTAACATTTTTTAAAGACATGCAACCCGTACCATATGTTTGACAAATTTTCGATTAATGGATATTGGTGTTTCGCCCGTTGAATGCAAAAAACGAATAACGGCGCGAAGTTCGCATTGAGCATACACGGGAATAGAGGTGGCGGCGGCTGACATAAAAACGTCCATCTTAAACGCGTGTCAGACGCAAAATAAACATCGGATTTAGTTGAGCCACATTTCGTTGGAAAGAGTACGACCGACACTATACAACAGTGTTACCAAATTTTGAAAAATTTATTTATTTCTGGCTCTAGGAGCATGGAGACCTTACTTTTGGGACACGCCTCGTTTAATGGGATACTTTTCCACGCTCTAAAATCGATTATCACTGGACCATTAATAAATTATTATAATTTATGAATTTGAAAAAAAATTTATCGCATGTTTCTAACGTATTAAACGCGAAAAAAATATGTTTGAAATTAATGTAACTTGATATCGTCGTATTATAGATTTAAGATCATAAATGGCAATTATAAATTTTATAAAATCGATAAATGACGCGAGTATTTATTTTTAAAAATACAATTTACGTTCATTATTATAGAACACGAAAATTGTCTATATCTTATAAAACGTTAAACAACGCTACTGGTATCTAAATCCACGAGATAACGTTTCAATGAGTGTACCGACAGAATAAAAGTGAAACTACATAGATGATTCATTTTTTGACAAATTCTTACTACTTAGATTATCGTACCGATTCTCGAACAATATACGGAATAATATAAACAGACGTATTTATATATTCCTTTTACACGCAATATACCAATTAACGAACGTAACAAAAATAATTTTAACAAACGTAAATTAAACCTATTCGTTCCTTTCAGTAATTCGTCAAAATAATTTTCTTTAGAAACATTTATTTTTGCCTAATTTTATTACTAGTCTTGTTTGTCCTAATAATATAATTGTGAATTGTATCGCGTATGAATAAAACCATCGAAGCGGACGTATATAAACAATACATAAGCAGTAAAGATGAAATAAGGCTCGAAACAAAATATTATTTACTGACAAAATTAAACAACCATTTTATTATAAATTTCGGGTTCGTTTGTGTACCTTGTAATGAAAATCCGAAAACATTTAGGCCGACAATAAAACCAACACCCGTGAAACGTCTCTAGAGTAAACAAAAAGCTTGAAAAATTTCAATTAGTGTTCGATTTGAACAATTATTACCGTAAACGCGATTCAAAAGACATAGCAACGGGCGTGGTGAATACAATTATTGTTGGACGAAAACAATCGAATCGTTATAAAACTAAGAACTAAATAATAAATACTAAATCTAAAATAGAACTAAATAATGTCGGAGAAAGGATGAAAAAAATAGGCAAATAGGAAAATACAACGAACGCGATCGTTATTTTCGATCGAAACACGATTTTCGTTTCGAGACGACCGTGCGCAAATAAAAACGAATAACACTCGTCGTTTCGGTGGTTCATCGTGGAAATAATAGTCACGCTTAGACGACGTGTTCTTATAAATTCGAAGACGTTTTTGATTTCGTCAAGTGTCCGTCGGGCGTGTTCCTTTGGCGTCGAGAATCCGCTAAGTGTCGAAATCCTGTTATTAGCGCGTCTTACATATTGCCCGCCGTTACGGGGACGGTATGTGTGAATATCATATTAGGCGCGTAAATATTTTATTTAAAAACACGATTGGGCGATATCGTGTACGAAATTTCTATAACGTTCGTGTGATCTCGGACAACATTTTTGGAAACCTTTCAACTTTTAGCCCCGGCGCTGGAATATCATATTATGTTACTCGTCGTTAGTAGCGCTCTTGTTCGTCCAATATAAATTACCGAGGTTTCCACCCGACTCCGCAAAACAACACTCTACAAACGACGCGACCACGCGCCGGTGATCCGTCTTCTTTATCCCCTACCGCGCGCTCATACTCATGTACATACCGCGTTAACGGTAATTCTGTTTCGGGTCGATGTTGTAATATTTGTTAAACCGTCTTTATTACGACACCGGCGTAACGTAAGATTTCGGTCAATTAGGGGCGGGCTTCGAGGATTCGGGTTAGCGCGTATTACGAAATAGTACGAAACAGCGCCGCGCGAACCACGCGTCTTTGGCGTTCGCGTTCGAATCACATTTCCCTCTTGTCACTTCGGTGTCGGTCACGAAACCGGTCAGTGTTTGTTAACGTCGGTCTTAACGTACCACGTCCGACCGATATTATAAACGAGGGAGGCGCGTAATCCGCGAGGTCCGTACCAGACCGTTCGTATAATAAACGGCGTTCCGTATTAGTGTTAATATACGACGGGCGTTACCGAGTCGTAGTTACGTTACGGCGATTCGCGGGGCCGTGGAACGCGTTTTATGGCGGAGCCCAAAATGAAAAAAGCGCTCGAGATGGGGTAGTGGAGGATGGGGAGCGTCGTCACGCGACGCCGAAGTGACGAAAAAACCGTTGTCACGCGTAATGTTATCGTAAAAGAATTCGCGATATATAATATTCTCCGGTAACGTATATTTTACGGTCGACCGTATAAAACCGTATTCCGCGCACAATGTTTCGCCGTGAAAAACGATTACTTGTTTACGTTCGAGAGGTCGCCCTTTCTTATATATATATAAATATATATTATCGTAGTTACGTAACGTAATCGCCGCGGTCGCGAAATATACGGCATTTTGGACCGAGCGCCGGGTTTCGGACCCGTGTTACCGATATAAGTTTAAACCGCGAATATATATATGTATATCGTAATTTATGTCAGCGAAACTAAGGGCGTCGTCGGATAAACTAACGGGGCGACATATGTACGTAGGTACGGGTTTTGCTCGAACCGTCGTCAGTTCCGAACCTATTGGAAACCGTTCCGTAACGGACGAAAACGTGCGGGCCAACGACGATTGTCGAATAATTTCGGACGGAATTAGAACTTTACCTTGCCGAAGTCACGCGGCTTCGTCAATTCGTCATCTTTATTCGACGATTCTCGTACTCGAGACGTTTCGGCACTTTCGTTCGGACATGAAACGTGCTCGCGTGTACCGACCACGTCTACAACTCCAATAGGGGCGGCGGCGGCGGTCACTGTACCGTTACCACGTTCGTAATACTTAATCGCTTCATTATGTTGAAGAAAACGATATTACCGTACCCACGGTATAACGCGTATTTATTTTATTTTTAAAAACCGGAAATCGTCGTACAGTACACGAATAGAGAACGAATTACGCTCTTGGGAAATCAAAAACCTTAAGCAGATAACAACAAATCTGCTTATGGCGAAAAACCTTTGGAAACGTGTTTTCACGCATAAAACCGAAAACGAAATACCCGTTCGAAAAATAGAAAGCTTACGTTTATTAACGCGTTTATTTTTTATGGTACGCCTTTATCGGTCCCCGCGATCTAACGTTTATACGACCGACATACCGTATATTTTTCCACGCGCGAATTCCGTTTAATTTGAACCGCGGCCACGCGGAACCATAGTAACGTATCGCGTATTTTCAAATAATTGGCCGTTGGTTGGACAGCGAGTAACTCTCACGCGTCAGGATCTACGCGTGACAATTTTTTCGTTTCAAACCCCGCTGTAAGACGTGTTCTACGTTAAAAAAAACAAATTACACAAATTCGTCTTTTCTGTAATACGCGCGGCATTTTAGTCGTAGACGTTCGACAACTATTCGAATTCTTATACATTATATATATGACGTTGTGTTTGTAGATGAGGCATACATAATGCATTGGCCGAGGTACGATAACGTGTTTTTCGTTTTTTAGATCGTTTGAGTTTTGAATATTTTATGGGTTCCCGAAGTTTTACATCGTAATAAGCACATAGCTGACAATATATTGTAAATATTGCGCGTAGATCGCGTTAATATTATATTTACGATGTATAAAAAAAATAATTAAAACGTCTTAAGGAACATTTTTTAAAATCAATACGTGATTTATGTAAGAGCTGATAATTATCGAACCTACTTGATAATATTTCGTTTAGATGAAAAACGATAACAAAAAAAAACTATCAAATATAGTTATATATATATATAACGACGAAAATGAACGGACCGATACTTTTGATTAAATTTCTATCCCGGATGTAGCGAAATAAATACGTCATTTTGTATTTTTCAATTTTCTTCTTACGACTACTGTAATATAATCGCGAAATCAAAAACAAAATTGAATCGAGGGCGTGGTTCAATATTGGTTTTTTTTACGTATAAAACGCGTTTGGACGTTTTAAGTGTTCATTGATCGGCGGTCAAACGAAATTTATTTTCTTTTACGCGGTGAAATAATCACGTATATATATATATATATATATATATATTATAGTTAAAACTTAGAACGGTTTCTTTAAATACGATACTGTTTATCGTTGATTTCAAACGATAATTGGACAACATTGGTTTGCACTCAAGCGAGCGTCGAACGGACGTAATTGTGTGCGCTGTTTCCGCTCGTACATTTATATATATATATATATATATATACACATACGATTTCGTTAGAAAGTTTATTAATATTATTGTAAATACGTATCAGATTTAAGTCAGTTTTGGATTAATACGTAACAAGTTTCGGCGAACACAATGTATAAATATCGCGTCCACTTTCGTTGATTAAACATTTCAGACGGGCGCGTATGTTTTTCGTCATTTCGAAATTGAACTTTTCTAATAATCCGGCCTTAAACGATGTACGTGCCGTAGAGTATCTGTTGGATGTAACGTGACAATTTTGCCAATAAGGCCGTGCGCCGTAACGGTAAATTCGTGGAGGGACATAGGCGACCAATTCCCGCTCGACAATAATTGTCGGTCGAAACGCGCTTCGTTCGTAAACCGTAAATATATATATATTAATAAATAAAAAAGCGACGATAGTGTATCGCGCCTATAAGAATAACAACGATGACGTTTTAATAAAAACGAAAATTGCGCTCCGCGCGCGGAACACTATTCGTACCCGACGTGTTCCCCGTATAAATTATTAAATTTCCACTTTCGACGTAGCCACGTTTTAATTAACTGCGAGTTCGTACGAACTGCAAAATACTTTCGACGAAATATATATGTGATAACCAAACACCGTTCCGCTTCATTTTCCGCGCGCGCCAACAGCCGCCGGTAGTTTTCAATAACCCGCCTATAGCGTAATAACGCACGCACGATAATATTAATTAAAAATCGTTCGTAAATAACCGCGGGAAAAAATAAGAATTAACCGTAGGCCGCTCGTTTAATTAAAAACGACGACTTGCGCGTCTGCCGGTACGTTTATGCCTCTCGTCGCGGACTATTATTATGAAACCGCTGTTTCGAAAATCTGCGGCGCACTACTGATTCGATATTTCGCCGGATTTAAATATAAAATACCCGAAACGGCGAAAAAATTCAAAACGGAAAATAAAAACGTACCCTCTACACGGCCCGTACACCGTGAAATATGAGCGCCGAACTTACTAAAAATATGTTCGAAATCCTATACACACACTCGCACAGCGTCGAATACTGACGTACACGGCAAAATGACGCATGTACGAAAATGTCGAGGGTATCGGAAATGCGTACGTCGATAGTTGAGAGTGTTTAGACGACTAGATGTTTTGTTGCCTATCGAGCGCGTTCGGGTTACGCGCCCGACATAGCGCTGCGAAACGTATGTATTACCGATTAGTTCCGACTCGAGTACGATCGTCGTTGGCCACGTAAACGACGTCGGTGTATTACGGATGTAAAAATACGGGCGATGGTTTATTTATAAAGTAAGTACGGGCGGAATCGGTTTTAAATTTCGGAGGAGCGGTGGCGTGGTACGCGCGTATTTTTGAAACGTACAAAACGCCGGAAAGTTTTACGTGGATTTTTTTCCCTTTAATATCGCAAATAAACGGGCGTTTCTAACGAAATGTTTACGATAGCTGCGCAATAGTTCGCCGACAATTTCGAGCAACTAATCTCCCAGCTCCAATTTTCGAGTACACGTCCTACGTAAACGGTAAATGGATACATTTTCTATAAATAATTATACCGTAACGAATAAGCGTGCCCGCGTTTTTGGACCGACATCGTGTCTGTGTATTTTTATATATATATATATAATTTCGATTATTTGTCCCCTCTTACCCCCCCCCTTCCAATCACCACCGGATACGAGGACTGGGCGCGTTTAACGTATTACGTCGTGTTTTCGGATATCACGCGTCGCGTACCGTCTTCGACGCCCAATAGACAATCGGCTCCCGCCACACTTAACTACTAGACGTTTTTAGGTCGTTCGTCGTTAAATCTCCGACACACAAACTATTGTCGGGCACGCTATTCGTTTTCCGACCGTAAACGCGCCATATTGTATCGCGTGTGTATTACGTGTTAATGAAAAAGCGTACGGCTACTTGCCGCCGTACATTCGACCTTGTCCATAAAACAGAAATTTAATTCCGGACACGCCGAAGCGGCGGTTGTTCTCGATCAACGGGCGGCCAATAATACTTTCGTACGCGTTACGCCGCATCTACGTTTTTCCCAATCGACAACACTCATTCCCTCCCCTCGCCACCGTCCATATTATTCATACGGGATAATATTATCAACAGCCAACGTCGATATTATTCAAAGGGAATAATATTATCAACAGCCAACGTCGATTCCGAACTATCAGGTTCCGTAATACCTGCGCGTCTATTTATACGACGCTCGCGCAGCGTGAAAATAATTGTTTTCGATCAATACAAACGTATAATACAACGTTAGACAATAGTTTAAATAATATGGCGTCGTAGTTACGAATCGCGTGTAAACGGAATTCTTAAACGTCGCGTAAGAAACGGAATTCGTGTCGATAACTACGAAAAATTGCTGCCTAGTATACCTAGAGTGTCTATTCTAATTACAATAGAACGCTAATCCGTATTTTCCTTACGAAACGAAGATCGGTTTTTTTCCGATTCCATTTTTCGCTTCGTTGCCGACAACACTATTTGCGCTTTTCGACGTGTAACGTAGCAATCGTCCGTTCCGTCGTCAACAATCGACCAAATTTTACATTACGTTGACCTACGTGCGTTGTGCGCCTAATTGTACGTCAATATATATACACATCCAAACCGGCCATTCTTGACGCCGACTCGCGCTCACGCCATTACGATAACGTAATAATAATTGGTTCGTACGGATTGTTGGTGGTCGGTTCGAACGTCGTTCGCGAAATAAATATTCCAGTCACGTTTCGGCACACCACTGACACACACACACACACACATACAGTCCTCGTGTACAATGAAATGGTAAATATTTATACGCGACATGGTGGTACGATTTATTCCGTGCACTTTCGGCGCGACGCGTAGACTTCATAATCATATCTTCATATGTCGATTTAATTGGTACGTACAGCGGATGAACGCCCGAAAACAATTTTTCGTTTTAGTCGACGGTAAACATTCGCGTCACGGTGCCTATACGTAGAGTACAAAATGTCGGTAAATACGCTGACGAAATGGCGAAATACTCGTTTTCTTTAAATCGAAAAAAAGTTAAACGAAATAGAACCGGGGAAACTAAAATTAATAAAAAACAATTCCCCGTTTGGTTTCTCATAAAATGAATCGATCGTCCGCGAAGTTCACGAGACATACCACGTAATGTTAACGACACGAACGCGCCATTGCGCAACCGACGAAATGTTAATTTCGACGCGGGTGACGGCGCGAAATAAATGGTTTTCGAAACGCTCGTGGTGGTTCGTCGTAAAATTAAGTAGATTAGCGCCGACTAAATAGTTACGATCCCCTGGCCCGTTAAATCAAACCCACGTCTAATCCTGCCTAATAGGCGTTAAGGTAAACGTCAAACGCGTAAATAAAGAACGTTATGACACGGACTAATTTCAGGTACGTTACGGTGTTAGGCTAAACAAAGCAAAGCGGACAGTTGTTGCCGTATAATTTTGGCGGCCCCGCAAACGAAAATCGTGGCCATCGAGGCTATAAATACACGCGAACGTAGCATTCGACAGCGAATCGATGGTAGAAGCGTCGTGCGATTAAGATTACCACGGTTACCTCGTAAACGGCCAGTCCGCGTCCGTGGTGGTCGGCGCCGACGTGCTTCTGCACGGCAAGCTCAGTCTCGGCACGATTTTCAGCGTGATCGGCCGTCTTCGGCGCGTGTAATCTGTAAAATTCAAAAGTGCAAAGACGACCGTAAAAGGATCGATCGACGAAATTGAAAAATAAAGATCCCGTTTATTATAAATCACTATGGAATACGTTGGACCGGTGTCCGTTCGGCGATTAAATGACTCCAACAGCCTATTCCCAAAATGTACAACAAAAAATCGTCGTAGACGAAACTAAAACGTTTGTTTTTTTCAAATAACTTTAGTATACTAAAATACTTTAATGACTAGTATATATATATATATATATATATATATAAACGTTTATTGAAACACGAGAAATTTGAAAACAACGGCGTTTAAGTGCTACGGTGGAGCAAACACGTACGGAATTTCGCCCATTCGTAAAAGGAAACGGGAAATTTGATCCGATCGAGTTATATTCTCGAGGCCAGAAATGTCGAGCACATACTTCCGGTACTTGAACGCGAGCGAACTCCGCTCGCTATCCAATACTGGCCCTCGGGTTCCGTCATTTATCTCGAAACTTCCACGGTACGCGATAAAAAAATAATAATAATACATAATACGTGCGCCCGTCCCCACGAGAATACATTTTGGAAACCGTTCCCTTTTCTCGAAAACTACTTTCGAGGGTTTACGAAATCACTCCGAAGCTAATATAATCTTATCGTCGGACGAGACAATTGTTTTTATGTTCCACTCCTTTTATTATTTCTATTTACTTTATCGGCTTTGTTGACGCGCGCGCACGTGCACTCACACTGAACACGAGGAACGCGCGCATCCTAAATCGTACGAGAAAATTCATTTGACGACAAGTACCATATTGTTACGTATAATGTTCGCGCGCATATGTAAGCGCTCGTTTATTTCGTCTACGTGCGCAAATTTCGGATTATATATTTAAAAAAAATCGGCTAATTCGTGAAACTTCGCGCGAACCTAAACATATCGTATTTTTCAAATATCCGCCGTGACCCAAATTTTATACACATTACATTCATCGAAAACTATACCACCAGCATTCGAAACACTTTCGTTCGAACGTATACCTATTGTGTATGAATAGTAGTTACGTATAACGGTTAAATTGTATACTTACGTTATACTTGGGAAACCCTACGTCGAGTACGTCTCGTTAACGTTATTATATCGCGTACGTATAGTTGATATATTCGTTGTTAACAAATACGAAACGAATATAATAACGATTATACTTTTTAAAGCTCTATAGATAATAAATCATAATTAATATTGGATTCCATCAAATATTGTTTGTAATATACGAATAAATCGACGATATTCGTTCGGTTTTTTTCGCGTCGTAATGAATCAATATATTTGTTTGTTATTACGCAATAGTTCAAATATTTGTTTTTTTTTGGAAATGGGCGCGTATTGAATGAATACAAAACAAAACGAAAACATACGACTTCATAATATAGCGAGAATGTGCGGCGAACGAATTGGCCAAAAAAAATATGGACGGTAATATTTTCGTTAACTTTCGTAGTTCGTTGTATTATCAGTAATGTTGAACCGTAATCTATGTGGCGAATACCAGGAGTGACCTCAAATAGTAGGCGGAATATATAATTGCGAACGTATTCCGACAATAGTAACAACGCCGGACGAATTTACGGAACATTTATGCAATTGTAATCGAAGAGTCATAAAACGATAAACGAAATTGTACTCCGCGGGGTTCGTATAAAATTACAACGGCGAAAAATAAAGTAAAAATACCGTACCACGACACGAAGTATATAGGCGCGTGCACGGCCGGACAACTATAATAATATTTCACGCGTTTTCTCGACCCGAATAAATACCGACGTCGTCGTCCGTTTTCTAATTAACCCGAAACAAATCTATCGATTTGACAGTAATTAATATATCGTAGCGACCAGTAGAACGACCAAATGATCGAAAATTATAATCTCGTATGACGACTATACGTTTTATTTGGAATATAAAATCGTCGTTTTAAAATGTAAATTGTAACGATTTGGTGGGCGGTATATAATTTGTTATGCCCGCTAGAAGATATAATCAACACGAACATAAAAAATTCAACCGCGTGTTGATTAAGCGCGCCTCTAGTTTTCCGTCTACATAAAATAGGCCGCCGGCGTTTCCAGAATTGCATAAAGACTTCGAGTTTTAATATTTTTCGGCGGGTGACCTACGATAATATTTATTCGGATTACGAAAATAAAGAATTATTATTTTGTTTAACCGATTCGGACGTCGAAATATTACTTTCCCGAATGCGCGAAAATATTCCGAATAAGCGTTTCGAAAAAAGGAAAAAAAATCAATACCAATCCAAAATCGTGTTTTCAAAATACGCCGCCTACGTTCGAATAAACGTGATTATATTTCTGTGATATAACATTTGCATTTCTGATGATAAATTTAAACCCGAACTTTATCGACGGACAAAATGTGATTCGAATTATACAGTCGGCGTACAAGTCAATTCGAAGTAATAATTGTCATTATGAATGCAAAATAGTTTTGTTTGTTGGGTATTCGACGTATACGAGTGAAAGATACTTATAATTGTGGAATCATCGACGCCCGTGAAGTTTGCTACGCGCAAAAAAGTAAAGGTATTATTGAGGGGGCCGTTTTGACGAAATTGTGAATCGTTGTTGAGCATGTCCCGAAATTTGTCGGCCATTTTTCTCGGCTTTATGTAAAGCGACGTTGAAAAAGCCGATAATAACGACGAAAAAACCCCCCACGGATTTATCAGAACGGTTTCGTTAAATACCGCTATTATCAGTAACTAAACAAACGGGGATAATCCGTTGTAACCATATCGGTGTAATTATTTTATTTCTCCAAGCCGTACGTACGTTCGTAAGTGTTTAAAAAAAAATTACCACCTACGTCGTGTAATTGAATTAAATATTAACGATGTTACGGCCCCGAAAGGATATAAATTAACGTGACTATAAAATAACGAAATTTTGACGAAATAAATTTAAACGAAGAATAATTTGCATAGCGTTTATTTCACGTCTAACCGTGTGTTAAATTACTTTTACACTCAAATTGGCTAAACATATTTGCAAGTACTTACAAGTTCCTTTGTTTAAATTGTTAACCCTTAAGCTAGATCGCGAACTAATAACACGTAATAATCTGTTTAATCGTGAAAATGTCGATAGGAATATCCCGTTATTTAAACGTTTTACACTGGTAATTATGTGCGAGAGGGAAAACTTAAATTTTAAACAGATATATTTGATTAATTTACGTTCACGTTCCTAAACAAACGAGTAATGGGTTTTAGAAACGAACATGTTACATTACGTTATTATAGGTCAACTCGGTAATGTATACTTGTTGGACAAACGTTAACGTTGTGGCGTAAAAAATCGATAAACCGACCAAATCTTTTTTATAACAATTGTTTCGCGAAATTTCGATAAAAAGAAAAAAAGAACCAATCGTAATAATAAATCGTTCAAAGGAATAAAATATATTTCCGCGGTATCGGTTGTTGAAAACACGTTTAAAACCATTGTCCGCATTTTTAATGTCCCGAAATATTTCACGAAGTAAACGCCCGGCTGTTTAGTTCACGAATAATCTCTACCCGCGTTCGTTTTGTAACTCCCAATATTCTTTGTCGGCCAATTGTTTTCGATTCCATTTCACTAAATCGTATTGTTATATTTAAACGCATCGATAAACACGTTCAGTTAATATTTGTCGACAATACGAACTTACTATCGGGCGAATGAAGGAATTTTATTCGAAAACGATTTAATTTCGGTGACTCGCGAATTTACGCTAATCCTCGCGTGATTAACCCAACTACCTTTAATTGGTCCCTTCGAGATTACAACTAGTACGTTTATATTAACGACTCACTTTTTTACCTACGATTGTTTCCTAGTTTGAAAACAAAAAAAACCCGTTTTAACGTCGTTCAAAATCGTAGTGATTATTTTCGAAATTATACCGAACTTTATACTTAAAATCGTATAAATAATCGAATTGAACGGTGACGATGCGAAATTGTAAACATAACGTTTAATTTCGACGAATCAATAACGCGCTAATATAATAAATGGCCATTCGTCATCCATAATTTATCCAATGAAATTCGCGTTTCCGTTCGAATATCCGAATGTAATTAAAAACGTGATTATATTTCGACGTAAAATAACGATTATTAAAATCGTCGCACTTGGAAACGAATTGAAGGAATAACTTTTCTCCGTACGACGCATATCGAACGTACGGTTTATATTTTTATTTACCGAACGTTCGGTTCGTACGAAATGTTTTGTTCTTTAGGTTTACGCGCTGTGGATAATATTACGACGTACGGCGGAATATCAAATATCCGAGTATAAAAAAAAAATATATATAAAAATTGTTCGTGCCCGTAGGCTATCATCCGGCCAATAAACTATACTCGAATAGTTTCGAAAAGGGATAAAACAAAAACCGTTTGTACGGTTACAAATAACGTTATATTATGTAAACACTACGCGTATTACGTTTACTGGCCTTCGCCAAAAATAAAAACGCCATTTTTGTAATTGACTGTCGGAAACGGATCGACGATTAACGATAAACCGTTAGAGATTATATACGACGTCCGGAAAATCGGTAAAAGAGCGTTTACACGTCGAGGGAGGGACGTTATATGCTACAAATAAAATGTACGTAAATATAATATTTGTTGACGTTTTGTTTTTAAAATCATTAAACTGTTATTATTTTGCTTCGCCCATATACAAGTGTAAATATATATATATATAAATACGTATAAGTAGACTCGTTGAATTTTTTTTGTTAATTGAATTAATACATTTTTTTGTTCTCTGTGATAACTTATGCTGGATAATTTAAAAATCGCTAGAAACAGCAGAATGGGAAATAGATGGTATTTGGTTTCATTGTTTTATCGTAGCGATAACGTTAGTGAAAAAAATAATATAGTGAAACTTGAGCAAACTTATTGTTACGTATAATCCAAACAAAAATTTAATTCGTATTTGTTTTCAGAATTAAGGTCGACAGAAAGCACTATGTTTTAAATAAACAAAATGTCGATACGCAAAGTGAAAATTAACGACATTTGCTAGACAAAGTACGCGTTACTCTACGAGAAAACGACATTTCGGTTAATTATTGAGAAAAATATTTTATTTACTTCGCGTATCAATTTTGTGATGTAGTAAATTACGGAATAACGAGTGTCTTATTTATCTCTTTACTAAAGAATAATTATGAATTTACGTTTAAAACGAATATACTTGTCGATATAATTCGGAGTTGACGTAAAATAATAATATCGTAATTTAATATTTCGATTACGGTTCGACAATACTTCGGGTTATGGTTCGATATAAAATTAAATTAATTAAATTCGACTAAAATAAAAGTTTACGTCGGAGGTCCCACGAAACCTATAAATAGGTTTTTTTACGTAAACGTATAATTATACAAAATCGTAATAGACAAAGCGGAACGTTAATTGAAAGTGTCGTTCGTGTACAAAATAGGTCGGGCGTATATCTAACGGCGTAGTCCGGTATTGAAATATGTCCGATAGTTGTTTAAAACAACGCACATACTCGCTATACGGAGAATATAATCGATTTTCTTGACCGTTGAAAATAAACACGACGGTTGTTGTTTCGAGCGCCATTGTTACGCTTTTACTATGGAACCCAACGCCGTTGAAAATGTACCGAAATTAATTTACCGTTTCCTCGGGTCACGCGTAATACTATTCCGTTAATCGGAAATCGAGAAAACAATTATACGCTAGCGATATTCGACGATACGTTCCGTAAAATGAAACGTTTCGAGTATAAAGCTTTTTTTACGCACAATTATGAGAGGACTCGTTTTGCAAACTACGTATGATACCGCGGTCGCGTATGCGTATTAAATTTCGTACATTTTCGTCGTACGTTCGCTATACCACGTCAAACCGTCTGTCACGTAAAATATACCACGATCGTTTCGTATGTTTTGGACACGAACCCGACGCGTAAGTACAGTATTTTGTCAAGTACATTCTGTAATGCGTCGTCTTCGGAACGAATATTTGAATGGGGGGGGGATGAGAGAAGGAACCGTCCGGCGATATATTTACATCGCCCGTATCGATTAATTTGTTCATTTTTTGTACGTTTCGCGAAGTACGTCGATGCCCAAATACGGCGGGTCGTACCGATGGAAAATTATTACACGCGGGACATATTTACGTCGAAATAAAAACCGGAATCGATTTCGAAAATCGCGAAACGTCCCCGATCGTGTTCCCCACATTTATATGGCGCCCCGAACGGGGATAATACGGTACGTGATGTCGGCGTGTTTACAGGGGATTGGCCGAACGCGCGGAAAAAACGCCCGTGTTTTCGTACAACCGAAACGTCGCGCTGGTGGTGACGACGGCAAGCGTCCACGCGTCGAGTGAAAACGATGACGCCAAATCTCGTACGTTTCTCCGATTCGCGACGAATTAACGGCGCGTTTATCGCGAAATTAACGGCGCCGCTCGTCGGACACTATGTGGAATGTAACGTCACTGAAACTATTGCGGACACCTCGTTCGAGTAGACCGACGCGATTAATCATAAAACCGCGCGAACACGGATGTCCGGGAAATTCGTTTGAGACTCTCCGTGATTGTTCTTGGTTCTTAAAAACGATTACCCAAGATATTACGCGACGGAAATTGTCTAACGTGAAAACAGAATGCGACATTTTCGAAGCACAATTAACGGCCGGTATTGTTCGCCGGACGAAACGCAGTTTTCTCATTAAAGCTCCAGGTATCGTCGTACGCCGGGACAATGAAACATCTCTTACGTATTGTATAATAGGTACGCGTTGTGTACGCGATACGTATAGCGACGCGCGTATATTCGAACGTTGCGTTTGGTCGCTACGTGAAGCACGTGAATGATGTCATCGCGGGAGTGTCGTCGTTAACGTTTGCGTTATAGTCGAATAAAAACGAAACGCGCCGTAAAAATGATAAACCGGCCGCGGCGGAAACGGTTTCTCGGTTAATACCGTACACCCGAACGACCGAAAAGAATGTTCCGCGATCGTAAAAACCTGACGAGACGAAAATATAAATTCGACCCGTGAGTCGAAACGGTTTACGGCCGTTCACCGGAACTTCTATCTGACTACGCGTGGCCTGACCCGTGACGGTCGTAGTGCGAACTTGGCGCGTAAAAACGTTTGGAACGGCGACGACGAAATATGATAAACTCGTGGGCCGCGTGGGTAAAAGTTTAGCGGCGTCTTGCCCGCGAGACCGATCTAGCTCGTAAATCCGAGCACTTCGCGTACCCAGAAGTATTCTTTATTAATTTACGTCGTTACAGTCGTACAAGTATTATTACTTTGAAAGGTCCGTGAACCGTTACGTCTTAGTGCTAGCCGCCAGATGTGAACAATGAAAAGTCGATATTTTACCAACGCCGTTTAAATCATCACATAGCTTAGGTGAATTGAAAACAATGTATACGACATCTATGTCGTACGCGACTTATTTACGTACAAGGGGTAAATGATTTTACGGATTTACTTATTTATTTAGATTTTCGGTTATCGACATCTTTCGAACGTGTTCACATTTTCGTCATTTTATATAAAACCGTTTTACGCGGACGACGTTAGAGTCGACAATATACGCTTATTACAACCCTGCCGTTTACCACCCCAAAATACATCTTTAACACTACTGAACTTCGTTAAACTTTGTTCGAAATTTGTTACTTTCGAAAATCGTACAAAACTCGACGTACGGACTACGGTTACTTGGTCCTACGTGAGTTCAAGTTGAACAAACGAGACGGAACCGATGAAAAAAATGTGAACGGGTGTGTGTGTGTGCGTGAGAAAGAGAGAGAGACGGAGAAGTTACCTTTAAGAGAGGGTTTATTATTACGTATAAAGAACTTCGACGGGCGAATAAAGGACCCTTTTAGAACGACGAGTGTCGTGGACATTTCGAGTTTGAATATGAAACGGCAAAGCGACATACCTGAGGTGGAGCCCAACGAATTCCTCGCGGTGAACGCGTACGGGGACAGGTAATCGCACGTCGTCGTGACCGACCTGTCGACGGCGTTTCCGCATTGGTCCGGTTGCTGTTGATGCTGCTGCTGATGTTGGGGCAGATGATGAACGTGATGGTGATGGTGATGGTGGTGCGGTTGCGGATGGACGAGCGGGTCGTCGGCGGGCGCCGTGCGGCCGCGCTCATCGTGTGGCTCGCTCTGCCCGAACGGCGGGTCGTCGTGCGTGACGCTAAAGCGAAATCCAGTGGCCAAACACTCCTGCGAACAACGAGAAACGCGAACGAAACCGTTACATTTTGTCTATACGTATTTACTGGGCCGGAAAACGCGCGCGCCATAAATACGTTGTGCGGGCCGACAAAGTCGTACGATGGCGTTTTTCGGACGCTACTGAACGGAGTTTGACGACACGGACACAACGCGGCTTACGACGTTTCACCCGAGTGCGTTGTTTGTAACCGTCGTCGTCAAAATTCGAAAAATATTTGGATATAACGGCGGCTCGCAGCCGAACAATGAAAACGCCTTTAGTTCGTCGGTACGAAGAATCGTGACGGGTTTTACGACATCGTTGGATTCGCGAGAACGTTATTCGAACTGTGTCCACAATTCGCCGAAAAGTAAAAACAATGGGAAATTTGACCGTCTCGAACGAGTTTTGAGGAAATGTTCTCGAATTTCTCTCGATAATGAGTAGTACGGCGTTGCACTTTCTGGTGGACCGTGGAAGTTCCCGGAAGGAAACTATATCGCCTTCGTACCCGTACATATCCCTTTATTTGCCCTGCCAATGTTTACAGTTTTCTCCGAACGTCTCGATCACGAACGCGAAAACTTAAACTAACTCTGCACAATGTCGAACGTTCAGATTCGTAAGAATAGATTTTGTGTACATATTTATATTGTCGCACGGTAAATAGTGCACACGTCGGAAATTGGTTTTTTCGTACTATCATTGATAACGCGACGAAAAATATATACACGTATCAAGTAGTATTCTCCGAAAAACTTTACGAAACCTATACGGACAGCTGTACGTACGTACCGTCGATAGTCGTAAATAGTTTAAACGATGTTGCGGCCAGTCGTTTATAATTATGAACAAATACGTGTTCGAAAAAAGTATACTTCGTCGCGTAACAATTTCGAACGTATACAATATAATTTATTATTTTATTATCGGTACAAATGTGCTGGAATCATTTAAACATTCGAACTTGATGACGTTTACACTTATAATATAACATTCACTCCGTGGGAAGCGAATTCGGGACAGCTGGTATAATAAACAGCGGCACGTCGGGCACTCGTGGGTTTTAAACGTCCAAGGACGATGAAAATGGAGGGTCGTAGGCGCAAAAAGACGACCGGAAAAGGACGGCTTATCGATATATAACGAAATAGTCGAACGATATTTCGAGTTAATTTTTGAGTTAAAATTATAATTAAAAAAACGTACGTTCCGTTTAAGAAATTATTCGTAATCCGACAACATTTTAGCGTCCAGTTTAATTGATAGTGTCGACGATCCACTCGTTGTAACGTTCGAGTATATGTGGTTATAATAAATCCCGCGTTCGGCTAAAAAAATCGGTAAGTTTCGGAGAAAACCAGAAGAAAAACGACCGCGCGTTAATCATACGCGGTAATATAGTAACGGGACGTCCCAAATTGAATACGAGCTAGTCTATCGATCGTCCGACTTGGATCCGTTCGGCCTCGCGAATAAAAAATTTCGAATTAACGATATACGATCGATTTTCCGTTTTCGGCACGAGTGTCTATTGTTCGTCAACCGAAATCGTATCGTAGGTGCTCCGATCGTTCGCCGTGTATACGCGCGAGCCGGACGTCTAAGGCGCGTTTTGGTCACGCCAGTAACGACATTGACCTATCGATTTGGCTGGCGACGTAATTTCGACAACGCGGTACACAACGTTTACAATTCCACCCGGATTGCGTACGGCCGTACGAGTTAACTAAACGAGTTTTTCCGCCCGTGTAAAGTCCGTACGAAAATATATAAAAATTACACCGCTCGTACTTGGTGAACGAGTCGAAAGTCGACTTAACGTTACTGTTGGACGCCCAACCTTGGATTTTTTCGAATTACAACAGACCGACGTGGTGCTTGTAAAATATAACACTGTCCGGGGCACGTTCGCGTGGCGATTGTTTCGTTAACGATCACCCGCGACCTTGTCGGAACGTACGAACGCGGCCATAAACACGAATATTCCGAACATTAAACTTGCACACAACGGGCTCGGTGTATCGATTATTATTCCGCGATATTTATCCGTTTAGCGTCCCGGTAGATTACGTCGCGTACGCGTTTGACAGACAGTTTGTTCGATATTTCTCGTACGCGAAACGACCACACGTTTTCGACGAACGTAACACGATAATTATTTACTATCGTCGTCAACGGTACATGAACAATGGAGCGATACCCGTCGCGTATCGGGAAATTTCGAAACGGACATTTATCCCCCCTCACTCCACAATCACAATCCTATCCGCCGTCGTTCCGAATTGTCGTTTAATGTCGTCGCATGTGCCCCGGCGTCGGGTCGTTATTAACGGCGAATTCCTATACGCGAACACTACTTCTAAACCGTACGTCGTTGGCGACATTTTGGTGTAACCGAATATTCGTAATAATCATTTTCGCGTGGACCGCCGGACACGACATGTAAGCGAAATTGTCGTCTTTAGAGTTCCGTACGCGATATTTCGGAACGCGTCGGTGTTTACGCGGTGTCCGAGCGAAAAAAAACGCGGCGTTCTTGACGTCAATTAAGCCACACGGTACATCGATAAAAGCGTTCTACAGGAAAACGACGCCGCTCGGCGGACACTCTCCCGACCACGTTTCGCGACT